>JAQIVZ010002630.1:0-19308 GCA_034700945.1 Arrhopalites spinosus | reverse complement strand
GTGAGAATTTCTATGGAATCCGTATGTACGCACATGTGCACGGGGAAACACATGTAAGTGAGAGCAGCACATGTGCGTACATACGGATTCCATAGAAATTCTCACAGTGCCCCCGCAATAACAGCGCAAGTGGCAGTGTAATTATAAATATTTTTGATTCTAGATTTTACTTCGAGCACTCCCATTCGATTGTCGGTTCAATGTCGTCGGTTGTGGAAGTTTCTATCCCATGCTCTTTCCTGATGCTAGTGCCAAAAATAATTATCATTCTGTGGAGACTGCTATACAGTATGTGAGAGGTCAGAGTTGAATTTTTTTAAAATGTTGATTGTTGAATTTTAATTGGGATTTTAAATATCTTGTAAAATAAAGAACTCAAAGCTGACTTATACGAGACGGAAATGTTGGATGGACTTCAAGATATTTTTGCAGCGGAACAAATCCAGTCAACTCGACAAATTTTTATTCTTACAGACGGCCATGTTGGTAACCCAAACGAAATTATTGGACTCGCTAAAGCGAATTATGGTAACCAGAATAAAAGCAGAATTTTTGTTCTCGGAATTGGAGAAGGAGTCTCCCATTATTTTGTCCAAGGATTGGCTCAAGCTGGTGGTGGCTCATGTGTTTTTCTCACTGGTTCTGAACCCATCGACAAAAAAGTGATGCAACTTCTCAAAGATGCTACCCAGTCACCATTAACTGGTCAGTTATTATTTTGACTTTTTATGTGATTAATTTGTAAGATTCTTGCATAAATGTTATGGGGTATCTGTACAGAGGTCAAAGTACAATGGCAGATTCCTTCTCTCTCAGAAAGTCTTAAGCATGTCCTTAAAATAAAGGACACCAAATTGGGATTTCATGTCCCTGGTTCCTCTACAAAGGCAACAAAGGTCAAGGTTGTAAATGCAACATCATCTTCAAATTTAATACCCCAAGAAATTTCCCCAATTTTCAACTCATCTCCCTTCCTCATTTTTGGACTATTTGACCCCCACACTGAAGAGGAGCCGCATGGAGTAACTTTAAATGGAAACTCGTTGGATGGACTTCCATGGACAATGCACATGGAGGTATAATTATTTTTAGAATAATATTTTCAAAATCAAATTAAAAAATTTTCTTGTTGGTAAGTTTTCAAAAGAAAAAGGGATTGTGAGGACAGAAGGAGTAATTCACAAATTGGCTGCCATGAAAATGGTTCGTGAAATTGAGATTGAATTAGCGGCTCTAGAATTTCAGCAACTCTTCCCCACTTACCCTACCTATACCTCCTACAGTAATTACGAGAAGGAGAAGAAGGAGATTAAGAAAAGACTCAAGATGGAAATAGTTGACATTGCCCTAGCCAATGGAATCTCTTCAAAATTTACTAGTTTTGTGGTCATTGACCCTGACACTGATAGGTTGAGGCCTCACAGTTGGATTACAATGAAATCAATTCCAATTCCATCCAAAATTCTTCGTGGTTGGCATTATCCCATCCTCCACACTTGTCCTACACCCAATCATGTTTCTAGTAGTAGTAGTAGTGGTTTTCAATCCCGTAAGAATTTTTAAAATTATTTATTGGTTTAAAAATTAACATTTAATTTTGACAAGTTTAGGTTCAGGCTCGGATGGATCTCTTAATTTGACTCGTCCACATCGAATTTCCAGACGTCCTTGTCAATTCTTGGAAGATGGATATGTGCCCATGTATTTAAGGAGGAGGTCAGGCTACACATTGGCCTGACGGTTACTACAAAATCTTCAGTTATTTTTGGTTCTTTTGTCTGAGCAAATGATTATTGTGTACATGAATGTAAAAACAGGATTAAATTTTATTTTTAAGATTTTCATTGCAATTTAGCCTTCATCAACTGTCTTTATTTTCCATGTTGGACTTGTCAGAAATATGGGGGAAAGTATTAAATTTATAGATTAATTAATTGAAACTGTCTTAGTGAGGGACGACGGGACGGCGCCGTTTCAATGCGGCTTTGATTGTATAACGCATAATAATTTAATGGTGGCTTTAACGGTAGTTGGGCTCACCAAATGTTTTTTTTTCTTTTTTAAATTGACAGTTAATTTAGATATTGATTTTCAAAGATATTGAGTGGAGCCATGTTAAGCTAAATACTTAAATGACAGCCGCTTTATTTTTTTTAAATCCTTATTAATTACCAGCTGGCATTTGCCCTTGTCATCTTACATTCAAAAAATCTAGACTCTTCATACATTCAGGCTAGAATTAGAAGGCAATGTTTGAAGTTTCTTGTGGTGACTCTTCAACTGAAATATTAGAGTTAAATAATTATCAAAAATTTATCAAAATTATTTTAAATATAAAGGTGATTTAACAGTAACATTAATTTAATCATTGAAAATGAACTCTCTTTTTGACTTTCGAATACAAGCCTAAATTTTAAGATTGTACTTATACTGTCTTACATTTATCAAAATCAAATTTTATCAAATTTAGTTGGTTCTGGAAGTCAAAATTCGAGTTCATGACCTTGACTGTGTGGTCATAAATAAAATTTGTGTGTGTGTCAGAAATTAATGGGTACAAACATTTCAATTACAAAATTAAATCATGGGACCCACATGGATTCAAATACAAAAGAATTCCAATCTAGTCCACCATATATGTTTATAGATGATCCCACTCATGATAGAATTTTTGATCCAGACAATCCATTTCGTGGAGGTCAAAGTACAGCAGAATATGAATATTTCAATCATCTTTTTATGGTGCTCATAGCTAGTGGTCAAAATGTTGTCAAGTCATACAATGAATTTTTGTGTCAGTCAAGAAATACTCGAGATGGGTTACTCAATTGGACTAAAATATTTCCTGTTCTGAATTATGATCGTGTTCTACCCCACGTCCATGGACTTCTTGTAGAGACTGTCTCAAAGCGACGTATTAGTCGTGGGAATATGCGACAATTGATTCTACTGGCTGAGGAAATTGAAAGAATTAGAGCGAGACAATATGAAAATGCTTTGAGAAGGGGGAGAGAAGATGAGGGACATTTGTATCAATTGAGGAGTTGGAAAAAATTTACAGAACGTCTTCGAAAATTGTTCCAATTTTGTGCTTGATTTATTTCTGACATTTATTTTTGGAAATATTTTATTTGATTATTAAAAATCAACGTTTCTTAACTATTACGGATTATTACAATGAAATCTCAAGTCCTTTGAGGTGATTTTTTATTTTCTAACTAGAATTTATGACAAACCTAAAATACAAAATTAATAATACAATTAATTTATTAAATTTATTTGGGATTAATAATCATATTAAAGATGATCACTGATTATCTTTGCAATTAAAATTGTACTGGATTTATTCAAAATAAATGACTGATAGAATAAAATGTATGATAATAATGTACGATAACTGACTGCTGCTTGTCGCTAGTCATTTGCATAAAATAATTTTTGAAAATCAAAACTGTCAATACTCAAAATGAATTACTGCAAATACTTAATTACAAAGAGTTTCTTTTTGTTCTGTATCATAGAACAAACCATAAATCATCTAACAAAAAAAAACATATCAGTTACTGTCTAAAAAGAAGTCTAAAAAGTATTCAAATTATAATTACATTATTAAACTCCATCATTATTTTAATTACAACTCAATATGTATCCCAAGCCCAGATGGAGAACAGCAATTAAATTGATGGTTGTGTTCAGAAATAAGTACCATGTCATGGTTTGTTACACTCAAAAATACAAGAATGAAAATTGGTCAACTTGCATTGCCGACAATTATAAAAGTTTATGAACACTGAGGACATGGTAGAAGAATGGGAAACCACCCAATGGTAATGGTGTATCTTATTATTTTGGTATTGATTATTGATCGTCTTAACATTACTTTAAGAGTACAAAACTTTTGATAAGGAAAATGTATTACAACATTCATCAATGAGAAAAGTCCTCATTGAGGATTGATTGTAACTTTTACTAGTGCGTGTACAGTGTCAACTTAAGTAAACAAATCCATAATTCATGGCCTAGTAATTAAAGGAGGTACCTGTTAAACCGAGGCGGAGGTTTAATGGTATATTAAATTGTCTTTACGTGTACCATTCTCATATTTCATCGAGAGTAGTCAAAGAGTACAGTGTTTTGATCCATTATTTTAATCAAATTTTTTTTAATCGTCTTTACTAAGTTCTAACCATTTCGTCCTAAAATTTATTCTTTTTTGGTAAGTAAAATTTCATGTCAAAAAATCATTTTCAAGCTAAATAAAATTTAATTACATAATTTATTCAGTTTCAACAATTTGAAACAATGGGGAATTTTAGCAGTCATATTTTGGCTCAAACAGGAAAAAAGTTTAAGTGTCCATACACTGACTGTAAATTTACTGCTACAACAAGTTCAAACTTGAAATTACATCAAGTGGTCCACACCAAGGAAGTCAAATTTACTCGTACACCTGGGAGTAAAAGACTTGGGCTAATATGAAATTTTTTAAAAATTTTTTTGAGCATGACCATCACATCAAGCAGACTCGTCATTTAATTTTCTCAAATAATTATTTAAATTAATTATTAATTTAAGATAATTTTAGCATGACCTCAAAATTATGGTTCATGCAAAGACGTTATTTTTAAATATAAATTGAGTGTCTCAAAAAAAATTAAATTTGATTTAAAGCAAAAATATTTTATGAGTATGACTGCTGACTCGTCATTTATAACTGACCTAAATTTTACAGATTGGACTTTATGTTTTCCACTCAAAAAAAAACTTGCATACTCTGTATAGAAAGAAGGCAATAGCCTGGCCATTATAGCCAGATTTAAATATTTTTATCATTATCACACTTGTAATGTTTTGATGGTGTTAAATTCAACGCGAGAGAAGACCAATGACAAAGACGATGATACAGTCTGACTGTGTTTCAAGTGTTGATGACCAAAGTTTATTAAACTAGAGTTGCCTTATCACAAATTTGTATTTATAAAAGAGGATTACGGATAAGGAAATAAAAATATTTTCAATCAAAATAAATAACATTTCTTATTATTGGCCAAGTGTTACTTTATCACTCTCTCTCTTTTTCTACAACACAAAATTGACTTTATAAAAAAAGATACAGTTTATGTGTCTGTGTAAAAATAAAGTAAACAGCTGGCATACAGCTGCATCAAAACATTGAACATTATTCCTTATTTTGTGCTACCAACTTGATCTGCCATTGCGTCTCTTCATTTTATCTTTTGATTTTTTTTATTGTGATCCCAGTTTACGGAAACTTTCAAAAATGGTAAGTTCTGGAAAGATTTTATAACATCAAAGTCTTTGTAAAATATTTCAAAAATAATTTATTTTTTAGACGTCAAATAACACTGAGCAAGGTGTTCCAATTCCAAGGGCAGGTGAGTATTTGTCTAATTTTTAAAAATTATTTCTGTAGAACTTTGTAGCTAAATGACAAATTAATTGTGATTAAAGGGGGACAAGAATTTTCTTCAAATTCGCGATGGTGGTGGTTTGATCGACAAAAGTCCATTCCAGAAGACATTACAAGTACGAGTCCTCCTGAAGTCGAGTCTAAATGGAGTCGAGGTCGTGCGGGGTCATTGTTCCCCTCGTCAACTCCTCCATCCCAAGATCCTCCACCAAACTCGGTTCTTTCTTCGAGAAGTAATTTAATTAATAAAAATTTTAATATTTATTTTGGAGTGAACACTATTGAAATTAATTATTTTACAGGGGCTTCTCTTCCAATTGCACCCTCAACTTGGAGTTACGGTGGGTGGAGACGTAGTAGTGTCAAATGTGATGATCATGATTTGATTGTGTCGATGAGAATGCCACCAATGTAAATTTTTGTTTGTGCTGTTGATTATTTATTTATTTTTAGCTAACAATAAATCTTGTCTTTTTACCTATTTGTTCCATGTATTTCACAATTTAAACTCATTAAATTTTTACTTGATTAATGATGAGCAAGTATCATAATAAGTTCACTGAAGCTAACAAAAATGGAGTAGGTGAGAGAAACACCAGAAACATAAATTTTATGAAATGGCAAAGAAATGAGATTGATTATGTATGAATAAATCGTCGTAGACTAAAAAGAACAAGGGCGTTTTTTGAATAAAATGAATAAATTGAATAAAATGGTCAAAATATTTTTTGCCACGCCGGCGAGGAGACAGATGAGGATACTTGAACAGAAATGAAAATTATAATTTTCATTTCTGTTTGATGACTGATTTTTTTATTAAAAAAATCAGTCACTGAAAACTTTTCAGTGCTTTTTACTGCTGAAAAAAATCATTAGGATTCTCTAACAAAAATCCGGAACCGCAAGGACTTGGGCACTTGATTGAGTCATAATGCATGAAAGATGTTTGCCGTCAGAATCACTGAAAAAAATATAGTGCTACAAAGTAGAGGTTTTTGAGGCGCCTAAAATCAAAGCTTAAAAAAATAAAAGCCGACCGCGAAAACACAAATGTTGAAGGTCGGAAAAATTAACACCCGCTCTCTTTTAGCATACTATGCTAAGCATAGTCAAAGGGTTTTTAAGGTTTGGTTCAATGATCAAGTAGTTTGTTATCGCAAACATGTAGATAGAATGTATTTTTTTTGTCGACCACACACTAATATTAGATTCATTTAATTTTTAATTTCTCAATTAAATTCACAATTAGTTAAAGATTCTCCGCTTTCAAATTAACATGAGTTTTTGTTGCTCATGTGCATCGACAATTGCCTACTTGGCAGTTGTTCCTGTTCTTATTTTACTCATTAAACATTTCTACACAAAATGGAATGCGAGTCAATTAGAAAAAATGTTGTGAGTTGAAGCCTATTTTACTAATTTTCTCTTTTAATTAAATTAAATTTTGTGACTTAAAATTACAATTAAATACAGAGCAAGATGGAGTGGGGATAAAACGAAGAAGGATGTGATCATTCTTCACTCAATGAGACGTGGAAAGTCTGTCCCTACAGTTTCTCCTTTTGCACTGAAAATTGAAACATATTTTCGAATGTGCGGCATTCCTTATGAAACGGATTTCACTGATATGCGTGGTCCCAAAGGAAAATTTCCATGGATTTCCATTAACGGAGAACACGTAGCCGATTCAGAATTAATTATAGAGTTTATCTCAAAGTATGTGTCTACAATTTTAAAATTAATTTGACATTTCTCTAATAATTTCTTTACTTTGAAGGAAATTTGAGAAAAACTTCTCCAAAAATCTTGATCAAAAGTCAAAATCCATTTCGATGATGATCAGGATTGTGCTTGAAGAGTATTTCTTTTGGTTTGTTACATTTTTGATGAATTTTATGAAATACAGTAAACATATAAATTGGACAATTATTTTGTGAATAGGGGAATGGTAACCGAAAGATTTATGTTCGGTAGACGTCATCTTTTTGATTTGTCAAAGGTTTTGTCATTCGAGATTCCAAAAGTATTTTTATTCATCGGTAGATTTGTTGCCAAATTTGAAATGACACGAAAAGCACAAGCTCAAGGAGTGGGTTTACATACAGAGGAAGAAATTATTCAATTAATGACAAAAACTTTGAGGGCCATTTCCGTCATTTTGGGCAATCAAAAATTTATTTGTGGAGATAATCCTACTGAAGAGGATGCCGGCATTTTTGGAATTGTTGCACAAGTTGTGTTCGCCCTTTCTGACTCTCCTTATGAAAGACTTGTGAAGGGTTAGAAATATTTTTTTGTGTATTACTTTGTACAAAGTACAAATGAAGACTAAAAAAATAATTAATTATTTTTTTGTAGGTGAACTCAAAAATTTGGAGGAGTATGCTCACAGAATGAAGAACAAATTTTGGCCTGATTGGGAGAAACATATAGGAAATTAAATGGAGGTTAATTTTTAAAAATAACAAAATTTTTGCTCAAAATAGAGTAAATTCAGAATTTGATTAAATTGAAGAAATGAAATTATTAAAAAATGTGGGGCCAAAAATAATCATGGAATTGAGAAATTTATTTACTAATTCACTTCAGTCCATGTTTTTTAAAAAATAAACAATGAGTATTTCAATAAATTCATCTACGTGTATAAACTAAGTCTGCACACAGTTGTAAAGAATTTAATTGATGTTATGTTCCTCTTGTCACTTTTTTATGATGAAGAAAAACGTTGTGAACCACAAAGATTAAAGCATAGAAATGCCTTTGTAACTAATTCCTCCACAACAATACACAATGGTAGTGTACATATTTGGTTGTAGAATCTAACGGCGCGTCACCTTTACTTTGGTTTTGCTCAATTATAATTAACATAATATCCCGTAAAACACAACTAACGCTCATGGCTGCCGTGTGTAGTGTACACAAGCAGTGAAACTGGTTTTTTTTGCCTCTACTGTACGTCAGTCAAAAAGATTGACCGTCTTGTTAAAACCTCAGATATAGTGTAAACAGCAGTTATAATGGTTTGTAGTTAAGAGATGAGGTGGGAGCCGACAATCATGAGAAAGAATTTCATCTCGTGTACTCCTTTCCATGTGACATCACAGGTGTGACGGATCATTGCGTTGGCAATGAGGGTCAAGAATATTTTGTTCCTTCTTCCATTCCTCTTCTTCTTTCTTCTCCCTTCCCAAGTAAGTTTAATTTTAAATATTTAAAAAATCCACTAAATATGTAGATTGTCAGAAACAAATTAGTTGTGTCTCTTTGACTAATTAATTCAAAGCATAGTTTTCAGTGCCTTAGAACTATGCTAAATTTTGTTGTAAAGTTGGTCAAATTCCATTGAGAGAATTCCTGGAATTATTTTGTTTAATGTCAAATCAATACTTTACATTTTGTGAATAAATTAATTTTCAGTTGGTCGTAGGGGAAAATGAAGAAAAAGTTAAGGGAAGTGACTTGATCAAAGAATGGAAGTCATTTCATTCAATTTGGGACAAAGATTTTGTTTTTGACAAAAATGAAAAGGACCTTTTCCAGTTACTCGATGAATGGGAGGCGGCGTCTGTGTCAACAAGTGGTGATCAAAGAACATCCTTCACCAAAACCTCCATGTTTATTACAGTGTTACGGGTCATGGTGTACGCTCTTTTACGTGTTGGAGTCCTTGGGCCACTAACAACTCCTCTCTATTGGATGCTCAATGCCTATTCGTTTTATCAATTTATGAACTCTGACTTTGTCTCCAATGCAATGTCAGCCATGGGATGATGGACAATGTGGCAGTGCTCAAGAATTTTAATACAAATTATCATCATTAAAATTCATCACAATTTATTTGTGTCATGTGATTGCCAAATTTGTTATTTATTTTTATAAAAATCTCTACTGTTATGTGATCTAAAGATTTATTTTTATTTATTTAAATCTCTTGTAAATTCTGCGGTTCTAATAAAGTTCACTGGACAAGACCAACAATTTTTAATTTTTTAATGGGTACAATAATCAGTTTAATTGTTAAATTTTAATTATTGTTGTATTAAAATTTGTAAAGGTCATTTGTTGAATTTATTCATAGTTGCAAATTTTATTTTCTTTGTCATCATCTCATCATCATTTGCATGATGTCAATAAATTGTCACTCGTTTTAAATTCTGGCCTATTAAATAATAAAATTGTCCAATTAAATTTGCATCAAATTCAAAATGACCTTTTATTCATATTTTTAAAGAGAAATGTCAATAAATCAAAATTCTTTAGAATTCCATGATTTGTCTCAATATAGAAGAATAAATATGTACATGATTAGTTAACTATAATTAGAATTAAACTTTAGGAACCAAGAATGATGTGTATGTGTTCTTTTTTTCTACAAAAAATATATTTGTTTCGTGGAAAATTTCCAAAATATTTTGTAGGCATAGACCTTAAAAAATAAGATTAAGAATTTATTCTACAGAAAATACAACATACATAATTTGTTGTAGAATAATTCAAAGTGTAGCAGAGCCACCCCTATCTATGTAATGGACACAAATCTATTCTTAAACTTATTCATTGTTGTCAGCTAAGCTAATGTTTTAGCTAATGTTTGCATTTGCATTGCATAGATAATGGTAGCTCTGCTACAAAAGGTAGGAATTTTTTTTAAATCCTTTGTAGTTATTTATCTGGAATAAACTAATCCCTTTTCTCAAAAATCTTTTTATAACTCACGTACATAAACAACTGGGATTTCCATGTCCAATAATAGTGTCAAGTTTTGAAATACAAAGGCAAATTTCTCATTAGAGCTCTCATTCATTCGCCTCTTGTCCTTTGAGCTACATTCACCTTTTTCAACTCCAGACTTCTAGACTCCAGACTAAAGTTAAATTGTAAGTGAATTTATTTTACATTAGTGTTTGTCTTTCCTATTCATATTTATTTTGTAGCTTGTAGGGAATCAACAATTTATTTATTTTTGTTGTTCTCTAAAGTAAGAAAATTCTTTAATATGAAATATCCAGAATTAATTGAAATTTAAAAAAATAATATTTTAGAACTCTCTACAATGAAGGGACCAAGTATGTTGTACACTTTTCTCCTAATTTCTGCCCTCTTGACAATCTCCAATGCCATTCCACTGGAGTCGGACAAAAAACTGAGTCATGCTTCTCCTGACGTTTCAAAAGTAAGAAAACAAAATATTTATACAATGTTCACAATTTAATTTATTAATTTAAATTTAATACATGTTAATTAAAAATATTAATTAAAATAATTTAATTCTATAACAGCGTCAAGGGCGTCAATGGATGGGAATGGGTTGTGGAGGTCCCGGGAGTTATTGCAGAATCGCAGCCGACTGTTGTTACGGGAGTTCTTGTCGGGGATTGTATGACGGCTCCTTTAGCTGTGCCTACTTCTAATACAATTTTAATTGTGATTTAGCAATATTAATTTAATTAATATGATTACCATTTTTAATACTTTACATGATACTTGTTCAAGTACACAATGACAATTTAAAATTCTGTTGTACAAATTATTATTTTTTTGGTGGACAATGATCTGCCTCAAGTTAACTTTTTAAATAAAATACAATAATAATTATTAATCAAACTATTCTAATATTTTAATTTGTATGAACAAATATATTTTATTTTATTTATTTTTGCACATGCACAGTGGCACTAAATTTTCTTTTAACAATATTCCAAATCAACTCTCCAATAAAAACTCCCACAGAACAGAGCATACAAACTTCACTGAGCCTTAGAAGTAAATAAATAGCCGAGTCAAATAAACTTAATGGTTCATATTGACTCAATTTTGATCGCCAATTTCTCTGCTCATTTCTCTTAGCCTTGCCAATATTTTCACCAATACTTTGATCAGCTCTAATACTAATCCATTTTCTTTTATTTGTAAAAAGACCAGAACTAAGAAAAGTTTTCATTCGATTGGGAACTAAATTCCTATATTTTGGCAAAAGTCCTGAAGGACCTTCAAATACAAAAGCTGTCAAAAGTTTCAAAAAATTATCTTCAGAGTCCATATTATGCGAAAATTTAAGAGAAGGATTGACTTTCATGGCATTAGAAAACTTGCGCCAAAAATAATAAAATTGATCTTTAGGCACAATTAACATTGTCTTTGATTTTGAAAGAACATGCCGAATAAATTTATCTTCTAATTGAGATGGACAAGTAAATTTTGTTTTATTCATCATCATCATCATCTCAAAAGAATCTTGACAATCTGGAATATCTTGACATTTTGAACCTGCCAATGATTGATGATTCAAAGTCCTCCCATAATCATAACCAAACCTACGTTCACATTTTTGAAGACACAGTTCATGAGCCATAGTGGCTGACGACATGAGAATATCACCAAATTGAAAAAATCTCAAATTTTCATTTACATCCATCCCATAAATATAGGGCCTGAAACTTGAATTAATTTGACAATTTAAATGGGCCTCAGCCAAATAGATTTGAAAATGACCTCGACTTAAATTAAATTGTTTAATATGTGTCCAAGGAATGAGAAAAGGATAAACTGTCGTATAACTAGATTTGAGACTCCCCTTGTAGACATTACCCAACATTAAACTCATCATGAGCCAAAATCCAAGGACAATTTTACAAATTTTTAAAACTCCAGCTGTCACTTTTTTGCCCCGACTCAGAGTTGGTTGGTCACTTTGTTCTAGTTGGATTCTATAAATCCAAAATATTGTCAAGAGAATCATTTCCAAGAAAGAAGTTGACTTGTTCATATTCCAAAAAATTAGGAAAATGATGACACATGACAATATTAAGGAGATGGCCAAGATGAGCCAGACGTCAATTTCAAATGGGGATGTATATGTTTCCAAAGACATTTTGACTTTGTGGGCTCCATCCGATGTAATAAATTTGAATGGTCTTGTATGTCCAACAATTACAATTTGACTGTAGTGTTTGAAATAATTTTCAATCAGAAGGATCATGGCTTCGGGATAAAAGGAATTTACTGGGTCACCCCATACTCTTAGACTGGTACTCGTATTGGTCCCTGACAAAAGAAAATCAGCCACATAACGAAAAAGGTGTTCTGATTGATCAATTTTAATAATCACTTTGGACTCTGTCAAATTCTCTTTTTTGTCATCTTTCATCCATCGAGGCTTTGTAACTTTAATTGATCTTCCATTGGTGGACATGTAGCCCTCCGAAGGAATATTATTACCGTAATCCACTGCCTTATCATAACAACGGATCATCTCTTGGCTACACTGAGATTCTGACTCACGTGAACATCCCTCAAATGGAAATAAGCCTTTACTGTATGCGTACATACAAAAAGTTTTTGTAATCTTGACTTTCTCATTAAAAGATGACCACTCAAAATTAAATGATGTCATTTTAGATCTTTCGGTCTCATACTCAATAAAAAAAGCTGGTTCTTTTTGATAGTCTTGTGGTAATAAGTAGTAAGCACTCCATTCACTCTTTTTCATTGTGTCATTATAACTGCCATCAGGCATTAAAGTGAGGTCAAGTGAAGGTGGCAATTGAAGATTTGGGTGGAGGAGGGTCACTTTACGGTGTAGGCGAAATGCTTCTTTCGTTCTGTCTATACGCAAGGGTGACTTATTGTGGATGTAAATGTAACAATTTGTGTGTTTCAGATTAGAGACAACTCTCAGTTGGGTCATTTGTCGGTTGTATGTGTGTAAAAGAAGATGACGAACAGTCGGGGAAAACTTACCATGGATTGGATTGAGAATAATTGGACGTTGTCTATTTATAGAGACAGAATTTGGGGGAATGTACTTGGACACATTGGAATCTTCTTCTATGACGATAAAACAATTTTTTGACGATTCACCCAAGAAGGGAGCTAAACTAAGAAGTTTTTCTGATGACAATGTCAAACTTTCACTCTCTAGAATTAAACAACTGTTAAAAATTATTATGTAGAAGAGAAAGCACGTAAAGTCAATGAGCGACATAGTTAAAATGGTATGAAATAATGTAAAGGTTTTTTTAAAGAAGTAAAAAGATTTTGCAAAAAAATATTTTACGTCATTTACGTCTCAGTTTGCAATTTAAAATGAAATAAGACGATATAAGAGACTTTATTGAACTTGAAAAAATGAAGCAAGCCTTTTAACGATTGTCAAATTAATGTCAGTTGACGCTACTCGTCGAGTAAAGGCTGTCCATCATGGGGATTTTCAGTGTCAATGTGAAGTATTGAGTACACAAAAAGAGACAAATTGCCTGTAATTTATATCCATCTTGAGTTTTTTAAAAGCTAAAATATTCTGTCAATACTGAAAATGGGTAAACAGTGTCCATTTATTTGAGTGGTGTGCGTATAAGGCTCTTTGAGAAATTAATTTTTTCAAAGTGTTGGAGTAATTCTTTTATTTTACAAATTTAATTTTTTATTATTCTTCTTTTTTTAATAAAATAGATGAAATGAAATGATGAAATGTTGAATTTGAATGAAAATAATTTCAAAGATTTTCAGAGAAATAGATGAAATGAAATGTTGAAAATCCGAACTTTTATTTATTTATTAATTAGTCATTGGTCATACATCAGTGCCCCCTAGACTTAGCAGTGATTAGATAAGTAAAACAACCAAATAAAATATTCAATTAATTATCGTTTTATGTTGGAGGGAGCTATGAATAAGATTTTGTGCTTCTTTGACTTCAGTGTTAAATAACTTATGCAGACACAATAAATCATGTATGATGGGTTGCTCGTATGAGAATTAATTTTGGTTCTTGTATGTCATTTTTGATTGTCATCACAATAACAAGCTTTCAAAAATTGACGACTTAACGAGCTACACTGTATTCTACAGCATGAAAATTTATTTGGAATAAACTCACAGTATTCTCGTTTTATTTCAAAATCAAAATTACGAGGAAGCACATTAAAAATAATTATTTTCACCTGTAGATATTTTGTCATGGCCAATTTGACCACCATTTTAATTTTATCGATCTTTATGATCTTTCAATTTAATCACGTTTTAATGTTACCAGTGGACAGTGGAGAGGTTAGAAAATGATTTTCTGAAAATCATCAAAATATATTTTGTACACTGATAAATTAAATTTTGACTTATTCCTTGTAGCTGAGCAACTTAGATAACGGGAGTGAGGACATAAATAATAACTCAAAAGTTGGTTGTGAGGATTGCATTCCAAAGGAACAAAATTCAAACTCCACCATCATTACCACAACCCCATCACCCCTGACCTTTGATGGTTTTTTTGGATCTCTATCAGACAAAGCCCATCAAATAATGAATAAACCAAATATTTTCATTTATTAAAAATGGAAAATAAAACTATTTTTATTCTGATATGTAAATTGACCAAAACCATTGATTAAAACAATTTTAAAAATTCTAATGTTACTAATGTACCAGTTGAAATAATTTTTATTGAGCAATTGTCCAAACGTAGCGAGAAGTACTAGAGTGACTTCCGGAAGTCTCAACATTGAGACTCATGGAGAATTTATTGCCCTTGGTGACAAACTTGATGAGTTTTTGAACGTGTCCAATTGGTGTTAGGGTAGAAATATAACGTCTGTAGGTTTTCATCCAAGAAAAACTATCTGAACAGAGCGTGTAATCTGGGAACGCTTGCTTAAACTCTTGTTGTTCTGCTTGTGTCGATGTAGTTCCACAATCGGCTATTTCAATCGTCCAATGTGAAGCATCAAACAATGCTCTGTGTCAATTATTACAAAATTAATTTTCTGCCTTCTCGACCATGTCAAAGTTTTCAATTGTTTTTTTACCCAATCAGGCAAACTTTTCCAGTTGTTGCTTCAATTGGTTCTGAGGATGCTCCAGTCACTAAAATAACTTGGTGACTTAAGAAAATGGGTAGTAGAATTAAAAATATTTTTGAAGCCATTTCTTTCTAGATTTATCACCAAATAATTAACTGTATCAGATGGCTGAGATGGCTCTACAGATTTTGAGTTTTAGAAAAAATTATTTGGCTTATATATGACCGAATTATAACAGATTTATGGAATCTTTAATAAGGTGAAATTACATAACAAACTTGTTTCAATTAATATTGAAAATAAGACATCTGCTCATTGACGTCAATACTTTAATTTAAATATTATTTACCAAGTTCTATCCGCTTCGGACAACCACACAAATTTTCACAACAATGCATCTACACCTTGTTCATTAACTTTTGTTAAATTAAACATTACAAAAAATTATTTACTATAAAATAAATAATTCATAAATTATTCTCTCCAAAGCTCTCAAATAAATATCATTACTTAGAGTCCTTCACTTCGTCCCTTCATGGAGACCTTGGAGTAGACATCGGGGAAGGCATCCATGGCATTGTATTTCTTCCTCAAAATCTCGTAAAGTCTGAGGTCAAACATTTGACGAAATTGACTCTCCGTCATATAAGTGTCCGTGTAGAGTACTTGTAGTCTAGAATAAAAAAAACAAATCATTTTTAAAAACTTTACAACTGACAATGAATTTCGTAACCTACCCCTTGTGCTTCCTCACAAGTGCTTCAAGTTTTCGGGTTGCAGAATGAATGTCAAAATTGATGACCTCTGGTAGCCCGTAGACACCAATGTCATAGAAAATTTCATCCTCATCTCTACCAGAGCACCACAGACCACCTCCATTGTCTGCCTCCATTTTAAAAGGACATATCCATAGTGGATACAGCTAGAAATGGCACAAGGTCATTAGTATAAAATGGCCTGAAACAATTTAAATATAAAGGGTCAGCAATATGATAATTACTTTTGTTTGTTTCTCTGATTCGTCAATGATCTCAGAAATGGCTGAAACTGGGACAAGAAAATCTTGTACAAAGAAATTAGCCATGTTCAAGGAGTCGGGGAGAAGAGTATTAATAAATTTCATGTCAACTGGTAGCATCCATCCAAGTAAATATCGAAATATTGCCCAATTTGCATAGGGCATGACAGCACTATTGAGCCAAAAAGTACATCGCGTATGTCGATGAAAGTAATCTTCAGTAGGGATGTACTCTACATCATTTCCTTTTGTTAGAAATGTTTCCACGTGAGTGTAAAACCATTTTTTGTACCACCTTCCAATTTTGTTTATCTAAAATATTCAAATTGCTCATTAATTGAACGTACTACTTATTGACAAGCATTAAGAAGCTCACTTTTGATGGCTCTGCTGAGTTGACCATTTTCCCCACCATAATGACCCATTTATTTCGACTGTATGTGAGGGCTTCCACAAAGTCATTTTGGGAATGATTCTTTGAATGTTTTTCAAGGAGGGTGACCGCGTTCTCAAATTTGTGAGCTGGGTAGTACTCAATCTTGACAAATCTTTTGAAAACATTGAATTAATTTTATTTACAAAAATAAACTTCAAATTATAAATTGCCCACTAAATACCTCTTGGCTTCTATGATTTCAATCTCGACAGCTGTTAAGAATCCCAATGTCCCATATGAAAAGGGAATTCCATAGAAAAGATCTGAATTCTCATCCTGTGTAGAACACATAAAACCATTTTGTAATCATAATTAATTAAAAGGACCCCATCTTCAATATTTTAGTGACCTCCCACGATTAGCATGATGTGATGAGATCACTATAGATTGAATGTCGGAAGAAAAGGAGAGAAAAAATAATGCTGGCGTGGGGGATCGAGGCCACGACCTGTCCCTTTTGCATACAAAATGTTTAATGTATGCATATATTTTAAGCGCTTTGATCAAATCCTGGTTATCGCTTATCTCGATGTGACTACTATAGTCACTGACTGACTAGATTAAAAGGCGTTTGCCTATATGAATAGACTACTACTACTACGTTCATAGCTCACAAGTGGTAAAGCATTGCATTGAGCTTATCCACTACACCACCGGCCCCACCGGCAAAAGTTCATCAATTTGAGCTTACCTTTATCCATCAATTCATCTCTCTCACATTAAACTTTCTTATACTATCCAAATACTAATCATTTAAACATTTTTTCACCTTTGAGCATGTGATTTTCTCTCCATTAGACGTCACAATTTCATAGGACCTACATGTACGATGAAAAAGTCCGTACTTATGTGAGGATGTCTCGATTCCTCCTCCCATGACGAGGCCCCCTGTCAAAAAAAATGTTTGTATAATTCCTTTTCAAATTCTGTTTTATTCTAAAATTAATTCTTTGCTGACCAACAGTGAGTGCCTCTAGTTCTGGAACGACAGGTATTGTCCAACCGCAGGGTATTAATGCAGCTGTCAATTGACCCATTGACACCATCGGCTCTACTTTTACTACCTGCAAATTAATATTTCCAATTTAAATCATCATGATCATTAGTGACATAAGTATGGGAAAGAATTTTACTACAATGTCACATAAAAATTACCCTTTTCTCTACGTCAATGCCAAGAATGTCACCCATGTCACCAACTTGAATATTGTACAGTGTGTCCCTATATTTTGGGGTTCTATACATTATAGAGTGTGTCTTGGGCCTTGCTGTACACATTTTTTTCTTACCACCTGCACTCTTCCATTTTCGTACCTGTCGAATCAAAAGTTGAAATAATAATCACGACTGCAATAAATTAATAAAAATATAGACCTGGTCTTGAACATGTTGAGTTTTTTTTCGATGTGTCTCAGCACTCGGTTTTTTACTGAATAAGTTTAAATTACAAAGTCGGAGAATGCCACAATACAAAAGGTTCAAAGGGAGCGTGATGATGGGTAAGAAATAATGAAGTTTGTGTTTAAAAATAAAACTCATCACATCTTGTTGAACATTCACTCCACCCATTTTGTCCAGATTTTGTAATTCTAATTGTAAAAATATTTAGCACAGTGTGCAATTTATCTTGTGAAGCACTGGCCACATGGATTTTCTAAAACATTAAAAAATTAATTATTAAAACTTTCAACGTAATTCCTCATGTCTAAAATAATTTTATTAGAATTAAAATTTTTGAATAAAAAATAAATTAGCAATAAATGTAAATTAATAAAAGAAACAACTGTTTTAATTTTATTGCAAAAACGTACCTGATTTATGATCTCTTTGTGGTGTCCACAGTCCAAGCTATTGTACATCAGCAACAAAAAAACTCGTGTCACTGAAAAAAAATTACCTGAGTGAGAGCATAAGCATCATTTGTTATTGTGTAAAAATTATTGGCCAATATTTGTGTAAAGTGCAAAATAAATGTAAACAATACCTGAACAGTCAAATAAGTGCGTGCAAGGGGTCAAAAACCACAATGGTTTTTAAGCGTGAGAAATATTCTTGTGATCACTTTGCTTACAATCCCTCCCCTTCTATGCTCCTCATAAAAAATTAATTAATTAGACTTTAGCCAGTAAATGCCATTTACTGAATGATTTTGACAAAACATGCTACTATAAATTTTTAATTATTATTTTGCTCATAGAGTTCAAATTGAGGGAATGTCTGTACAGAATCATTTTGGTGGAGAATGGAGTTGAGTGAGTACAGACAACTTTTTTGTCGTGTGTTGACCTACTTGAACAAAATAATTTGAAAGGTTTACAGTGTGCAGTGTAGGTAGATAAATGTGCATCACAAATTGTGATTCACAATAGTTTTTTAGCTTTGGGGCTTTAAATGCACTTTATGTATAAGGCATCAACATGGAAAATGAAAGTACGCTGAATGTTCTGTAATTTATGGTTACATAAAAGGAGAGAGATATTCTATTATTGAAATATTAATGAAAGAAAAAACTTGATTATTATTGTGTGTGTGTACAAATTACGAATTTTATGTACAGGGTGACCAGTGGGATACGCAAGTTTTGAAAAATTCGGCATTTCGACGTATGACCAAATTATGAAAATCTAAT
>JAQIVZ010002629.1:0-19310 GCA_034700945.1 Arrhopalites spinosus | reverse complement strand
TCGTTCCTCCAGACAAGATTCTTGTCTGGAGGAACTCTCTCTTTTTTCCTATCCGGCTTAGAGAGTGGTCTGCCCGTAACAAAAGGAGGCCCTTCCTCTCTATCCTTTTACACGCATTTTTCGCCAGACGGTCTGGCCGACAGACTTACATAAAAGAACGCACGGTTTGTACAGGATTTCTAACAACGGAAGATGACGTCATACCCGGGAATTTGGGCCTGAAAGATCAGAATCTGGCCCTTAAATGGGTCCAGGAGTACATTGGTTACTTTGGTGGGGACCCGGATTTGGTCACCCTCATTGGTTGGTCTGCAGGGGGCGCCTCTGTCGTCCATCACGTGACTTCCCCCCTCTCTGCAGGTCTTTCAACAATTAATTTTAATTCATAAAGAGGAAAAAGACGAATTTTGTAAGACTAATTTTGGGATTTCAGGATTATTCCACCGGGCCATTGCGGCGAGTGGGAGTGCCCTCAACCCGTGGGCGGTACAAGAAAGTCCGGGATTTTACGCCAAGATTCTTGGCCTCGCTCTCCACTGTGACATATCGTCGTCCAACTCATTATTGAAATGTCTACGCGAGGCCAGCGTGGAACAAATTGTTCTGAATCAATACAGTCAGTACAGCTCCATCATTTCTTTCGGTCCCACAACCGAACCTGAGTGGGCCTCAGCTTCGTTTCAAACCCAAAATCCAGTGGGTTTATTAAAATCTGGGCAATTCAATAAAGTCCCTTTCATGTCCGGGATTGTGGAGGACGAAGGAATTGCTCTGGGGGCTGGAGGTCAGAAAACTTAATAGATATCCTTGGATAATTCCATCATTCCAAATAGAAAGTTTATAAAATGGGCTTTTTAGACGTACTCATTTCAACCGCGTATGAGGAATGGCTAAACGGGAATTGGGAAAGTTATGCACCGCAGTGGCTCTGTTACGACCGACTTGGATTGACCCAAAATGAGATGAATGAGATCTCCAGAGATATCTACGCATTTTATTTTGGGGAAGAGAGGATTTCGGGGAAAACGCGGGCTGGTTTGAACGACCTACTGTCGGATCGATTTGTCGCTCAAGGCGTGATGGAGGGTTTAGAATTACATTCGAAATGGGCTCCAGCTTTTGGCTATGTTGTTAATTATAAAAGTGGATGGAGTAGAGCGGGTTCTTATGGGTATCAAGTTCCTGGTGAGACATTTAAAATTAAATAATCAATAATAAATAATGTAATTCAGTTTGTATTTTTTCGGGGATTTTTTAAAGCTACTACACACGGGGATGATGAGAGACTTGTTCTGGGGGATGGGAATGGTTTTTCAATGGATGATGTCACATTTTCCCGGAATTTTCGAAGACATTTGATGAGTTTTGCTCTGACAGGGTAAGAATTTTTTCTGAAATATTAAATGGTAAATTAATCAGCTATTGAGGTGGATTGAAAACGATTTTTTTTCTTAGGAAACCAGCAGAGGGTCTAGAAGATGAATCTTGGGTGGAGGTGGAGAATGGAAATTGTCGTTGGCACGAATTGGACACGAGTGAGAGTAATGTGGACAATTTTCTGGATGGAAGGAGACAATTCTGGCGGGATTTAGTCCTCCATGCAACAGAATACTAAATGCATAAATTAAATTGCTCAATCCTACTCCTACGTTTAAGCTACAGTAATTAATTAACAGTGTTCAATATGGGCCTCCTTCCAGGCTGCGGACTCTGGAATAAAATGTTGAAAATTTGTTTGAATTTTTTTTATTAAAATAATAATTATTTTTTAAATTTTTGTCAACAAACTTTGAAAATAGTTAGGTCTGGGATGGGACGGATTGATTCCTTTCCCCGGGACCCCTCAATTATTTTGTTGGGAAAAATTATTTTCCTTGGCATTGTGTGTAGCATATTGGGATTGTTGAAGGTGAAAATGTCTTTGATTTTCTCCCCACAAAGTCAATTCAAGGAGCTCAAAAAGTCGTGGGAATGAACTCTTATTCTAATTTCTCATTCTATTCAAATTATTCAATTATTTTCTATTGAAGAGTAAAGAATCTCACTCTTCAATAGAAAATAATTGAATAATTTGAATAGAATGAGAAACTAGAATTATTGGCCAAAGAACTTCTTCCATGGTCTCTGAATCTGAAATGGTGCGATGATCTGATGACATTTGTAGGGGTGGTGTGGTCATCTGGGTCATTTGTGATTTTTTCGAGGGGGTGGTGCGGGCCAATTTTTCATGCACTCTCACATATAGGGGATGGTGCGGTGGTGCGAAAGAGTAACTCCCAAATATGGAATACAGGGTGCAGGGTTCATAAATATTTTTTTTCTGTTGGTCAACTGCTTGAGCTTGGTCTAGTCCTCGTTCAAATCGATCCGTCGGGTCCAGAAAAAACCTGATTTTTTGGCTTTGTTTGTTGTAACAGATAATGTCGGTTGTTCGATTATTTTCTGTATATATATATATATATTATATCGTACATTTATATATATTCTATGCAAATTATTTAAAAACGAAGCAGTCAGTCCACCAATTTCTGAAGGAGAGGACTTGCAAATCTCAGAAGATGAATGTAAAGAAGAGGACAAGGATGTCGAGATGGAGTCACCACGTTCAAACAAAGAATTTCTCATTTCCTACTTGCCACTGGGAATGTCGACTTTGTTATGGGCGTTTCCGGTTGTGCAAATCGTAGCGCCCTCTCTGCCAATTCTCCTCATCTCCATCCTTCGCCCAGAACATCAGAATTTCATTACCAGGGGGGCCAGTCTTATTGCGGAAGTATGTGTATCATTTTTTTATATTTCGACGTCTACTCAAGCTGGTCACATTTTCCAACATTTTGTGCACCGACTCCCCAGGGACCTGGAGACAAGATTTGGGCAATTGGCTGCTCTAGAAATCGTCACGTACGAGCATTTGTTTATCTATTATTTAATTTTATTTCACAACTTATTTTGCAAACACTACTCCACTGCCTAATTGTTTTTTTTGTATACTGACAGGACGGATGATGAGAATGATGAACTGTGGGGGGAATTGGAGAAATCTGCGAGGGACGCCCGGGTCTTTCACCTCCGGCTTGTCCTCCTCAATTTGGGCTGGTCTGGGAATGTTTTTGGGATCAGAAGTTTGTTTATGTGGTTGGCGATTATTGGGGAATTTGGTGGAATCAGGTTAATGTCCACTTATCCCTTATTGGCTCTTCTGGGTTGGGTTTTTCTCATTCTCTCCGTCAGTCTATACATTGGCGCCTTCAACTCGGCCTATGTCATCCCCGAAAAGTTGGAAGAGTTGGCCCAACTCATTCACTTGAAGGGCAAGGGATTCGAGTGGAAGATTGAGCGTGTGGAGGGCAGTGGGGAGGTCAATTCCCAGTGTGGTAATTAAATCAGGAGGATTCAATCAGATTGAGCGAGAGTCGACCCCAGTTTTCATTGACTTTGTTTTTGGTAAAATTGTGGACCTTCTCCTCACCTTCTAGTTCCTACTGCTACATGGTTAACGAGGAAATCCTTTCAGTTAGTTGTCTTTATTTACGTACGTAAACATACAGTTAATACAGTTATACTACCAACAGTTATAATATAGTTAATAATAATAACTTTATTCACTGGTTATTTCCTGCATACCGTATTACACGAGTGCCCCACAGGTAACCAAAATTACGATACATGTATATTGTAAATTTTAACGTTGACCAATTATCTGTGTGGTTTGTGTATTTCATCAATGTAATAAGTAGTCGAAGTAGTAGACTAGATTATTAAATCTATGCTATGTTAATCATTAATAGGACACAAATTCTAAGTCACGTTATTTTACTATCCAACGATCAATATATTTTTTGAACATTGTAAGGGAGATGTCAGTGTCTTTGGCCTCAGACTCAGTTATACAGTAATATACCATTAAAATTAGTCGATTTTCAATGTTGATATATTTTCAGTGTGAGATACCTGCAGGTCTCATGGGACAAATTCATACAGAGTCAAAGTGCAAAATTAAATGGACAGTACATAAGGCACTTGTGTTAGTAACCGACCCGAGCTTTTTATGGGGACCTAGTGCTCATGTATAGGCATAAAAAACACCCGGGGGTATTGACCTTGGGAAGGTTTCCTGAACAATTCGGCCAATTCTGTCCATTGATGAGGGCTGCAAAGGTCGAATCACACATTTCGGATTTTTCTGGAGAATACTTGCCGTCAAACGGCAAGTGTGACACCTGACCCTGCCCAAAACTCAATAGAAATGCGGTGGGGTCCTTTGCCAGAGGACAACCTATGCGGCCATGTACGGATGAAATTAGGGCCGTAGACCTAAAATTATAGTTACGACAGGAACCAATCACTTGGAATTTCATCAACTCTTGTCGTTGAGAAACAATTGAACAAAAATATTGTGATTTCGATTCCAACTGTAATAAGGGTAACCCCCAGGGAGTAGACATATAGTTGAAATGTGAGTGCAAGATTAGAATTTGTAAAGGACAAAGGTTGACAGGCTTCTAAATCTGGTTCCCCTTCCAAACTGATACCTCTCTCCTTGTACCCCCTTCCCATTCTAACACTGTCCCATTTAGCCCACAGAAGAGAAATCCCAGCACTTTGCACAATTCGAAATTTGTTATGAATCAGTTAGGCCCCAGACAATTGGGTAATGGAATAACCGAGAATGTCATCCAGAAAGTCATCCGGATCGGGATTGTGAGCAAACGGTAAAGCCCCTCCCATCCTCCTCATCTGTCCTTTGAATTGATTCCAGAAAAACTCAAACTCGTCAGCCAATACAATAATCACCTTTTTCTCCCCTCTCAGCTCCTTTTTAATAACGTTGACAAGCTGGTTCCTACAAACCACGTGCAGATTATTCAAATACATTTCAAACAGTTTAGCCCTCTTGCAGAGTCCAAATTTGGGGCAGTTTGTGTGGGGGTAGAACCTCACACAGTTCTCTACACATGCATCACGCCAATGTGAATAATGGCCACAAAATCGATTCGCAATATCTCCTTCTGTGGAATTTAAACACATCTCGCTGCCAGGTATAATATTTCCAAATTGCATTTGGGTTCAGATGGGGCGGCACAAGACCTGGATCAATCCCAATCCCTGGGTTGTCATAAGTTAGATCACTGTACTTTCGTTCGGGACGGAAGTATGGTGACACAATTTGAGTGAGGTATATTTCAAAATTTTGCAAATCCATTTTCTCCAGCCGTGTCCAATTGGTGGTATTATATAATATTCACTACCCATGTTTACTTAGCCACAAATAATATTTTTACAACTACCATCCTTACTACGGTAAAATTTCAAAAAAATTCACAACTGCAATTTTGTATGATGATAATTATTATTAATATTCATTGGAAGCGAAAATTGAAATAAAAAAGACGTCAAAAATTAAAATCAAGTTTTTGAGAAATGTAAAAATAGTATTTGTGGTGTAAACATGCATATTTTATGCACAAAAAATAAAGTTGAGATCATTTCCCTTCGTATATGCCACAAACAATCTCCAAAATAATTTAATTTAACTCGCAATTAATCAAAGTTCGCTAAATATGGAGAGAGCATGCTGGTGACAACTCTCGTGCCAATCCTGTCGACTCCTTCTCATTTCAAAGATCTTGTGGACTTGTAGTATTTTTAATCCCTGGATTAAAAATGTGACCTAACTCAAAAATGAGGGGTCAAATAAAAAATTGCAAAGACGCAAAAAGTTTTTAAAATTAATTTTTACGTCTAGTAAGGCGGTGTCATAGGACAAACACGTTGAAAAAAATACACGGCGCCATTTTCATGTATGGTATGGAAATACGCGAGCGGGCTCATTTAAAGACTCGGGCCGTCGTCCCAATAAAGGAATTCTTGATGAAAAAAATTAGAATCCTCTCGACTCATTTTTCAATGTCCTTAGTGACCCGCCAAAGGACAAAAATATTTTTGGAAAATCCTCCACAAAATTCAGTAGATTTTATAGAATATAATTCGGAAAAAATTTAGAGTATTTACAGTCATGGAAAAATCAAATAAGAGAAAATCTCAACGAGTTTTTCTGCAGGAAATGTACCTATATGGAGGTATCATAGAATAAAATGGAAATGGAGCCAAAAACATGACGAGACAAGTTTGAGATGACTCCAGTCAATGTGACTTATCCTGTCATAAAATTGGGAGCTTATCAGTTCATGCCCCAGAGGGTCTCAATTCTCCCAAAATAATCTTTGTTTATTTTGAGCCTGCAGGCTAAATAAACGCCCCCATGGGGCCGTCCATTAGAAATATTCTACAAAAAATTCCACCCTTGGATCTAATTAAAATTGACTTTTTAGTCACTTATGACCATTTGGACAGGTGCAAATAATTTTGGGTTTTAATTTTATTAATAATGTTGACAATTAGTGAGAATTTAACAATTAAGGAGGGAATTGGTCGAAAAAGATATTAAATTGGTTCATCTTGGGCGCCGTCCAAATAAATTTGATGTAAAATAATCCATATAGGAATTTAGTTGGAATTTCTTTGGATGGTTGAGTTAGTTCCAGATGGGGGATCAGCCGTTCCAGAGGGCCTTCGTCTTCCCCGTCTTCTTCTTGGCGTCATCCACACAGGAGCATTGGACGGCCCCTGGGCAAACAAGGCTATTTGGATGATTATCCGCTTTCACACTACCCGAGTCCGAGTCGATTTGTTTCTTGGCCGGCGCGGGCTTTTTCTAAAATTCATAATCAACAATGTCAAGGGTCAGGATAGGGAGGAGGGTGGATGGATATGAATGGACTTACATCAGCCCGTATTCGGGTAGCCTCGGCAAAGTGGGCACAGAGGACCATGGCCACGACCACCAACAAAATTTGAGTCTTCATCCTGGCAGAGTTTAGTCTACTTGTCAGTTACTTCCACGGAGGCTGGTGAGAAAGTGACGGATTTTATTAGCCCACGATGGATTTTTACATGGAAATTTCTAATAGTTAATGAACCAATTAAATTGTTTTTAATGGGACTATGGGACATTTAAAATAGAAAGTCATTTGAATTGCGTCAAACATTAAGCCACGCGCCAAGTTTCTACATTTTCCCACGGGGGAACCTCCCCGACTGGCAACTGGCACTCTTGGGCTCTTCGATCCCATAGAAATTGTCACGTGATCAAATGATACCCAGGCCTCACTTGGGTCATTCCATGATCGTGGAATGCACATTTAACTTTATGAATTTTAACTTTGAACCACTGGCCAGAATGGTTTGACCTCAATGAAGTCACCTCATTGAAACTTTTATTGGAGCATTTCAAAACCTTTTTTTTGTAAATATTTAATTGGACATAGTCCGTTTGTATTGTTTATAGAAAATAAAGTAAATCCAAAATTTTGAAAATTATTTGATGGGGGAAGTTGGAGAGGGTGGCTTGTGAGATGATGGACGCCATGGGTTGTCAATCCATCCAATGGAAAATTATAATGGGCTCATTACACCCAATTTTTATGACATCCGGCAATGGCGGCTACTGACTCACATGGCTACAAGCGATGACGTCACTCCTTTCTAAAATGGAGGATATCTTATCACGGGATTCCTGTGATTCAAATAATTGTACAAAATTTAATTTCAACTATTTTGAATTAGAATTCTTTACATTTTAAAAAGGCACGAGTTATAAACTTAGAATTATGAAAATGTTTGGTCCATAAAATGAAAATTTCAATTAAAATCATCGACTCTCTCCTCCGAGGTTTAATTATTCCACAATTTGAACCCAAATGACCGGCCAAGGGCTGTCTAATCTCGTGTCCAAATTCCCCGCTCTTGAAATTCATCTATAGTTAGATGACCCCCCATGAGATCCCTGGGAACGACAAATGAGTTTAACATCCCCCGTTAATGTTTTTACCCATGTAAAACCAAGACAAAATCTATGGGCAGGATGGTGGGGTCAATTGAGGTCAATCAAATTGCTTCAAACTCTCCAATTATGCCCATGACCACACAGAATTTTCAGTAATAATGTCACCATTGGCCACCTCCACGATGGGATAATTCAGTGAAAAAGGAAAAATGATTTTAATTTAAAATAATTATCTATGTGGAATTGCATTTAAATGAAAAATAAATTCTAACAATTATCGTCAGAGCTGAACGTCGTTTGAGACTCATAGTTAAATATTTATGTTTTTACATTCAAAATGACTCAACGGCGTTGAGATTAATCAAAATAATATTTATGTGGCTGCCAGTTGAAACAGGAAAATATAGTACGTCATCACTGTACTCCCCACCTACATTAAATTCAAACATTTTTAATTACAATTAAATGTAAAATAAATACAGAGTCATTACGGCCAAGAAAATGGAGCGATCCAAGGTGAATAAATGACCCCCCGTCAAACTCCATTCCCAATCCACAATCCAATTAGCCATCTTCTCAAACTACAGTTAAAATTAAATACTTTAACCAAAAAACCTTTAAAAAATCTTTAAACTAAAGTCTTTCAATTAATTATAGGACAAAGTACAAACCTCCATTACATGGATCTCCATTCCATTGGTTCTTCCATACAAAGGGAGTTCATACAGTCCATCTTTTACAATATTTCTCCCAGCATTAACCTACAATAATTACCTTGTCAGTTAAACATTTAGGGCAATTTTTACTGGTTTGACGGTACTTTTGTTTTTAAATTCCAGCCGAAATCCGCCAAGAGGCCTAAAGTAAGGACAAGAACACTCCCCAGCCAAATCTCTTCAACCCCCCGTCGTCTGCCCAATACTCAAAAAACTGAAGGCACTAATTGCTTTGATCGTACACCTCGTGATTAGTACAAACACAAAAATCCCGCCTACTTTCCCATAAATTTGAAAACAAATTTTCAAAAGGTCAAATCTCCTTTTAAACTCGCTCACTGACCCCTCCCTAATTTGAGAATTTCTCAAGAGGTGAAGATCCATACAGAGTTGAGCACAGACATTTCCATGGATAGCAGTTAATTGAAGGCCAATTAGAATAGTGAAAATAAGGGCGGTTAAAATGGCTGTTAGATTCAAATACCAGACAAGAATAATCATGAATTTAACCAAATGGATATTTCCATGGGGGATGACCATCATAATAGTCGTATTGAATCCAAGCCCATGGGGGGACTCCACTTGGACCACGTAACTCATGGAGTAGACCACAAAATGGGCTGAGGGTAACATCAACGTCACCAAAAGGGCCCCCAAATATTTCCTCTCCTTCCCCATCCATCCATTTCTACATTCACCCACTGACCCCACTGGCAGCGGGACGGTCAATTTACTTTTCTGAAATGAAATTTTGGGGGGCGGTGTACAAAATTTGTGAGTGAGGTCAACCAAGTTTGGGACCAAGAATAAAATATCCGGGGAGTGACTGAGGGAGGTGGCCCGAATGATGGAGCCAAGAACAAAGTTCCCGAGCCACGTGGTATACTCCAGGATCCGGAGGGACATGAGGGTGTGAATTGGCGAGGGTGGAGGTTGAATTGGACAGGAAATAGTCCGTGTCATGGAGGATTGGCATGAGGAGAAGAAGGAGGCTAATTAATTTAACGGGATGAGGGCCTTGGGGGTAGAAATAAACTTTGGAATGGGCAAATGAATTTTGAAGGGGCACAAGACCATTAACCCATCCAAATATTATGTACAATCCGATTAAAATATTCCTCCACATTTTAATTGAGGATTTAATACAATTTAATATCCTCAATAGTCATGTGGGTTGACCTCAAATAATTTTATATTCAACAATTTCATAATGAAGTACATGGAAATATTTGTTTATCTCCCCACAAAGATTAAAAATACCCTGGACATTTTAGACACATTTGAAGGGGGACTGGTTCAATTGGGAGCCTGTGTTTGTACGGGGTTTCACGGTATGTGGGTTGAATAATCAAGTTGATGGGAGTGGTCCATGATTGATTAAATGGGAATTCTGATAAAATAAAAATTACTCTGAATCTTTAACTGATAAAATAATTTCAATTGGGTTCTTTTGATGTTCTCATTAGTGGTGATGGTCAACTCCGTTGTAAAATACAATTGAATTGAATAGACAGAATTTTTATTAGGCGGAGATCATGGGTTAACTTAATTAACTAGTCCTGGACCGTATTCTCGTAGAGCTAACATGGACTTGGGATATGTTCGCCTTGTAGGGACTTTGGGGCAGGGGTTTTGGGATTGGAGACTTTGGCTATGGGGATTATGGGCGGGAATCATTGGACCCACCACATGTTAAATGTCAAGTGGGTAACCCAAAGCCCCTTCCCCAGGCCCTTCTACCCATGGGTAAAAGAGCCGAGATGAAAAAAAATTATTTTAAACATGCCTTGTTTGATGGCCCCTATTCGATTGTGGAAAAAATGAACTTTTCTCATTGGCAGGTATAGGTTTGAATTTAATTTGGCCTAAAGTTATGCATAAATTAAATCAAGTTTTAGTTACCACATTAAGCACATTAAATTGTTAATGGAAAAGAATCCTTGCGAATTTATTTTGAAGCCATAATTAACTTGTGAATTTGAACAAATTGACTGCCCTCAGGTCAGCCCACATTAATCAGGTGATTCAGGTGAATAACTATAACTCCTCAAGGTCATGAAAAAGTGGCATGTCTCCTTCATTTTTTCTTCAAATAAATTTCAGGCTTATTTTTCCAGATGAGCATCAAGTCACTGACAACCTGGCAAAATGTCCTATTTGCAGTTGAAACCAAGTGGAACCCTACAAAAAATGTGAGGTTGAAAAATTTCAATTTTCATTTCATTTTTTGACGGAATATGTGGTCGAAATTTTGGTGGAATCCCACCATTTTGATAGAATTTTCACAATTTTCACGACAACTCCACATTAGAAAAAACAAATGAAATCCAATTGAATTCCTATTACAATCACGGGGATAATTTGTGTAGGGAAATGGGACATGCTCCCAACTTGTGAGGGATATTCATTATTGGTTAAAATAATTTGTGGAAAAAAAGCAACAAAGTTGATTTGATGTCTAACGAGTCTTTCTGAACACCCAAACTTTGTTTCAAACCTCTCCTCATCTTGCACAACAAGCCCAAGTTTTCAAGACGATTAAACTTAATTGATTAAAATTAAAATTAATATGTATATGGTAATTTATTCCCACCCACTCGAGATCCTGTTCCATGTAACCGGGTTGGCCAAGAAAAAAACACATCAGACCTTTCTTGTTTTTTTCAAGGCCAACTCCCCACTTAACTTGGTTCTACTGTATCTCAACTCTAAAATTATTTGAAAATCTTAATGATCAAATCATGATCATGCCAATTAAATTTTCTCATTTAAGATTTGAGCATTCAACTGTTCAAACTTGTTTTGTTTTAAGAGTAGTCGTAAATTTCATATAAAAAGTTAACCACGAATTTTGGACTGGACAACAAAATTGGAAATGTCTTTTCAATCAGTTGTTTTAATTGGTTTAGTTACTTTAATTACAATAAAATTATTCTCATTTATCCTATCCCTTGGTAAAGGCCATGTAGTTTTGAAAAAGATCCCTGGTAATTAATTAAAAAATGTTTAAATATGAAATTAATTGAAAATTAAGTGGAAAACTAATAAAATTGGGCACATTTGATTAGGTCCAAAATTGTGGGAAACAATTTCGCAATTTTGGCTCCACAAAAATAAAATTCAAACCATTTTGTGTACCTGGGCTAAGGACTATGGACCCATGTATCGTCTCAGCTTTATTGGAACAGAGTAAAAATATTTAATTTTACAGAAAACAAGACCCAAGTTTGTACAATAATTGTGATTAAATTGTAAAAATATTTTAATTGGTCCCAAGTGTCCTCGTTTTGAACTGTCCACGTCTCATAAAGAAAGCCTTTTTAAAAAATGAATTATCAGCCTCCCTTGGCTTCACTGCCATGGATGTAAGCGCACAAGGAGAATATGGTAGACCCCTACATCATCCTAATCAATTTCCATATTAAAATTGTCAATTTAATCATAATTAATTTTGATATTAATGTCCACAGGGATCATCTCAGCGGAGCACAGTGACTATGTTGAACTCAAAAAATTCTTTCATCATTTTCAACGTTCCTTTACTTTCCTCAATGAAATTCCTCGTACAATTTTAATGGAAGAATTATCCCATTTAACAACCTCCCTGGAAACTCAAATTGGGAAGCCAGTTAATCTTCAAGAATATATAATGACTACCACAATTAATTCCATTTGGGTCCTCAGTACTAGCCAAAGATTCCCCATTGAAAAGGAGGGCAATTGGGCCATTGATTTCTTTCAGTAATCTCCAAACTTTAACACGAAAAATAATTAAATGCTTCACAATTAGAATTAATTTAACTAATAATTACTTGAATTATTCAAAATTTTGTGGCAGTTCTTTAAATGACGCTCTGGCCCATCCCGTGACCATGTTCTTCCCCCACCTGGCAAAAATTTGTCCCTGGCTCTTCAAATGTTGGCGAAAGTACGCAAAAGTTTTGCAAAAAGTTTGGTTCTATATTGACAAGGTTGTGGATGAGCACGTGACGTCTTTTGACCCCGAAAAAGATGTGGACTCCATGGACTTTATTCATGCATTTTTAAAGGAAATTAAAAATCCTACTAATTCTTCTTCTCATGTTTTCAATTCTCAAGTTGGCTGTAAGTTAATCATTTTCAAAATTTCAAAAATGAAGCCAAAATTTTGAATTGTCTTACTTTTTGCCACCCTTTTGGAAAGACAAACATTTAAAGGCTACGATGATCGTATTCCTCGCCGCCGGTGGGGACATTACGACGTCACAAACCAATTTCCTCATCCAGAACCTCATCATCCATTCAGAATGGCAGGATAAAATTCGGCGGGAGATTAAAACCCACATTGGCACCTCCCGGGTTCCTACTATTGAAGATCGGAGAAAGTTAGGAGATTGGAGATTTTTTAAATTTTTAAATTGTTATTGAATATGAATTAATTGTAATTTAATTATCAAAAGGATGGTTCAGACGCAGGCCTTCATTTATGAGACAATGCGCATGTGCCCCATTGGCCCATTTATCGTTCATCGAGCCTCCGGGGATTTACATGTTGAGAGGGGTGAGAGTGGAATAGATATTCCCAAGGGAACTTTCGTGATTGCTAATTTAATGGGGGCTCATCATGACCCGAGTTTATGGGACGAGCCGGGGGTTTTTAGACCGGAGAGATTCCTCAGTCCAGACCAATCCGAATTAATTCGACACGAGGCGTTCATCAGTTTCTCGGCTGGGCAGAGGAAATGCATCGGGCAACAAAATGCCCTGGAATTAATGTTTCTTTATGTGACCCATTTGGTTCAACGATTTGAGATTCAATTTGACCTCAGTACACCCGTTGACCTGGATATCATGTATACTTTTATATTGTCCGTCAAACCCTACAAAGTTGTTTTAACTGAACCAATTCCATGAGAATTGAATTGTTATTTAATTATTATAATTAAATTCAACTCCTTATCCTCTTCAATATTTCTTACGTCTAATCCAACCCGATTTTTTTACAAGTCCATGATTTGTACGTGTGTTAATCATGTCATCAATGCATTTCGAAAAAAACATAAAAGAAAGGTCACTGGACAAGGTCATATGAAACATGTCAATTTCTGGATTGGTCAGACCTCAAGCGTCATTTGATCCACAATTAAGATTTAAGGAATATTTATCAAAAAATTATCCATCTAACAATTCATTACATTCCAGGGCTTGGGTAGTGCAGTTGTGTCCGTTGTTTTGTCCGTAAATTATTTCTATAAATTAAAGAATTAAAATGAGAGAAGATTTAAAATCGAAATATTTATTGGTGCGTTGGACTGCCGACAATTTATACTCAATTAAACCGAGAAATAAAATTGTTAGCCGGGAGATGAGAAAGAAAAAAGATGTAGACTTGTGGGAAGTGACAACTTTAATTTTTTGGAAGCCCGACAAAAAGCTGCAGGCCAGGATTATCGATTTGGGTGACATATAAAATTATTCTTCATACAAATATTTTTCAAAACTACGACCATAATTCTAAAATGAAATTACTTTTCAATTATTTTCATGTAGGCACCAAAAAAGACATGGAGCAGCATTTGGCTACATTGAGGGAAAAGGCACAGGCGAAAAAGAGGAAAAATAAAACCACTAAAGAATCCGTCAGTTTGACCATGTAAACATTTATTTGCCGCAAGACTAATAATCGATTATGAATTTTTTGTGATCTCAATTATAGGGGAAAAAAATTAGAGCCGAGGGCAGAAGGAATGCCATTGAGGAAGTCCTGTCCCAACTCCCCCCAGAGGAAGCCGCGAAGACTCTCGAGAACGGTGACCTTGAAGACCCCAATGTTGACCTCAATGATGACCCCTTAGATGATCCTCTCAAGGATGACCTGAAATTTTGGAAGAACAAGTATGAACAACGGGAGAAAAAGTATCAAAAATTTAAGAGTGGGTTTAAAAATAATTTAATTATAGATTTATTTCACAATTATTTAATTTCAATTAACTAATTGAATTCATATTTAAATTTAAATTTCATTTATGTGGAGCATGAGTCGTTGTGGATCGACAAAAAATTTGTGAATTTCAATTTCAAAACATTTTATGTATTGACAATGAAATGGGCAAAACGGGGCCATGGGAACAAAAAATCCAAAATTTTTGAAAAATTAATTAAGGGAGACTGGGGCAGGATTCCATACGGGGCAAAAGTCCATACACTAATTAAATCAACAGTTCCTTGAACTCGACAACTTTGTACATGTAAATAGTTATAGGTACACAATATTTGTTTACTTAGGATTAGTTTAAGCTAAATTTGGAATAAAAAGGGACAAAGATAAGGCCTGAAATGAGCCCTCAAAAAAAAGTTAGCCTATGATATCCTCTGGAAAAGTTTAGAGAGCTCGAGGAGGTCATTGGAAAAGTGTCTCTACGCTCACTTCTGAAAGAGTAAGTTTAACTTTTTATTTTCATTCGATTCATCTCTTGATAACTTGTCACTTTGACACAAAATACTATTGAAAATACATGAATTGCAACTTTTATTCCCAATTATCGATCTCTAAGTGCAAGACTAATAATTTGGGGCAAGAATCCATATATTTACGGGGCAAGATTCCTATCATGAATGATTAGAATTTTGCTTCATAAATAAATGTTGATTCGAATTTTATTCTAATATAACAATCTCAAAGGTCATTATCGCATAACTTTCGCATGGATGAAAACACTTCTGCTGCTAACTACGTTATAGCAAATTAACTGGTCTATCATTATGTTAAATTTCTAGTGTTTTCATGCATGCGATCCTATTTAATTTTACAATTGAAGTCAAAAAAAGTGTAATTATTTGCTGGAAACAAGGAAACAGAGACAAGTTTTGAAACAAGGAAGCAGAGCGCTTGCTCAAAAAATCAAAGGATCGTGAAGATGAAGGGACTGGGGGTAGGGACTGGGGGTAGGGACTGTCAAAGGGGGCTCATTCCATTGCTGTGCATGGACCTTTCCTGGTCTATTTTTACTATTATTTTAATTTTTGAAACTCTTGCCTTCATCTGTCCTCAGAAAAAAATAGTATTCAAAAGTGAATAATTAATATTGCAATGCTAACTGTGAATCCTATTAGAGGCGTCAACAAGCAAGTTTAGCTCAATCATAAAAACTTTATTTTTGTGTCATGTATAAATATTTAAATATTTACCATTGAAATAAAATAGTAAAGACTTATTGGTCGTTAATAAAATATTAATAATAATTATAATGACGTCTTGCATATGTCACTTGAGCAGTAAATTCATTTATTGTCTTATTTTGTGCAGGTAAAAACTAGTGATGGTTTCCAACAAGTAAGTCGCTTAAACTTGTTCATTCTGTTCGAAACTTGTAATCACTTGAAAAATTCTGAAATCTTAGCAAAATAAAAACAAATTACTGTAGAGGCCGGGGCAGAACTAGCAAAATGATTTAGGATTTAGGGCTTTACTTACTCCATCGAGAAATTGGATGATTTTCACCCTATGCATATTTTCATGGTTTAAATAAGGACTACATTTTCACAAATGTTTTTTTGTTTTTATGGGTTAGAGGAAACGAAATGGCCACAATTCTGCAAAATAAATCCCATAACGAGTGTTCTCTGTCATTGTAGAATCCCGTCCAATAGACGACCAGTCAAAGTTGGGGCTCCTAAAATGAAGTCAAGTCCCTCCCTTATTCAGTACATCAAAGGATTAAGTTATACTGTACGTGACTCAGATGTACTCTGCAATTGCTGCCAATTAAAGTTCAGGGCAGGAAGGAAATTGCCAGAAAAAATTAAATGCCGGCGAATTTCATGCCAAAAATGCAAGCTTCCTGACATTCCATTGTCGAGGCCACCGACCACATCTTTAAATGCAGAATGCTCCGATTTTCCCGAGGAGACCCTGGATTTGACCTTCGGTAACGGATAGTTTTATTATTAGAAATAAATGATTTAGTCTTATAATTTTGTAACGATGTTCGCGAATTTGTTCAATGTCACATTGATTTATTTCCTGTAGATGCATCGAATAATTGTGACTTCGGGGGGCCGGACGAAATAAATGAAGGGTCATTGAGTGATCATGCTCACACTATTCTTGTCGAATATGCCGATTCTGATTCTGCCGTCGACTCAGATCTTGAATCACAACCTCTTTTATCTACTCCACAAGATGACCATGATGATTTGGAGTTGAGGCCACAACAACTGTCAATGGATACACAATATGACAGTGTGGATACAGAAAATCCCCCGGATGACGAATTACAACAACCTGACACAGAAGTTGACCATCAAATCCACTCAGTGTCAGGTATCTAGTCATTTAAAAAATTAGTCAAATTACGTAGAAGTATAATGGATTGTTCGGCAATTTTTGGTGGAGAATTTCAAAACCAACTTTGTCCCAGTTGATGGGACCTTTTTTTCAGGGACTAGTTTTAGAATTCAGCCCTCAAGTCAATACTGCCAGATTCATACCAAATAAATAGGGGGTACTACGTGACCCCTGCTAACATAAATTATTGACCAAGACCCTGTTTCCGTGACCTCTGGGTCAGGGCTTGTTTTCTTTTCAATATGTGACCATTGGGGTCGATATTTGAAATTATGTGGCAACCGAGGGCACTAGGATGTCGTCCCAGTCATGGTCACCATCCGTGACCCAGTTGACCTAGAATACGATGTTGACCTTGGTCTGCCCTTAGTTATTCTTGATGCGAAATCAACAAGTCGAAAGTGTTGCGTTATGCTGGAATTAATATCATTCCATAAAACAAATGCCAGACCTTTACCCAAAACCAGTAGCTATGACACTGTGGTGTTGGATTTATTACTAAAACTAAACCCATGGTCTTTTCACATTCGCTTTTTTCTAACAATGATAAATCAATAAATAATATTAATTGTTTTAGACGAGTCAAGGAAGTCCACTTATCATGAGACTTGTGATGACTCAGATGTTGAAAGCACAAGTTACGAGGGGGGTGATACAAGTTCCAGTGAACAGGAATGCGATGAAGAAGAGATGACGTTTAGTTTGCCCACAATAAAATCAAGCAGTCAATCACGATGCTTCGTTTGTTCATCAGGAAAGGGGAGTCATAGGAGAAGAGTTCCTAAAACGGCCATTACAGATTTATTTTTGACGAAACGAGTAGTTCTGCCCAGAAAAAAAGTCAGGTGAGTTATTTATTTCATTTTTGAAAGTAGATACTGAAACGATTTTATACTAGTGAGACATGACCCCAATGAAAATTGGTTTGAAGGGTAATCTTTTTTTCTCGGTATTCTTTTCAATATTTATAAGTACTTGATTGTTTTCAATGTGCAAAAATTCGACAAACATAAACGACAGGATGAAAAATTCTGAAACTTGGCATGAGAGTGACCCATGAGTGGGTCAGTTTTTGGTTGCAAAACCAAGCCGCCAAATCGGCAGGTTCCCGCCAAATACACTACGACCATTTTGGGACATTAACATGTTGACAAGATGGCCGAATAACGTACGGAAAATTAGTTGACCCTAATTTCACCTCCAAAAATTATTCTGTCTGACCATCATTTCTCGCTATTCCTGCAACCAGAAAAATCTATGAGGACGTAGCCGAGGGGCAAACTTGTGTGTAGAATCCGAATCTGAACTTAGATTTGACATAGAGGGTACTCTGATACCCGGTCCGGGTATTTGGCAAAAGCGGATAGTATATTACCTGATATGTCAAATCCAAGTTCAGATTCGGATTCTACACACAAGTTTGCCCCTCGGCTACGTCCTCACAGATTTTTCTGGTTGCAGGAATAGCGAGAAATGATGGTCAGACAGAATAATTTTTGGAGGTGAAATTAGGGTCAACTAATTTCCCGTAGGTCACTAAATGTAGTCAAATGGGTCGAAGGCATACCCGAGTTTCCTCGAATTATTTTTTCCAGTTGTTATTCGGCCATCTTGTCAACTTGTTAAAGCTCTAAAATGGTCGTAGTGTATTTGGCGGGAACCTGCCGATTTGGCGGGTTGAGTTTGCAACCAAAAACTGACCCCCTCATGGGCCACTCTCATGTCATGTTTCAGAATTTTTCATCCCGTAGTTTATTTTTGTCGAATTTTTGAACATTGACACTTTTCACGAATTTTGGCTGAAAATCCATCCCGCCAATCAGCCTGGCGGGTGTGTAAGTGGACACCTTTTTTTCGTCCCGCAGAAAAAACATGTATTTTGACCTGCTCTACAAGATATATCTACCAAAATGGCCGTCACGTTGGGTCCCTTAAATTCATTTTTGGTAACCCCTCCTTTCATCGACAGCAAAGGTCATCTACAGGGGTCATTTTTCGAAGTGACCTGGGCGAATTAAGATAGAGGTCAGGACTTTCTTGATGTCCAGTCCATGTGCTCGGGACACTTTTTTGTTGCCATTTCACTACATTTAATTAATATCGGTAGGCAGAGGTAGTGACGGTCCACTTTGACCTTACGCGACCTGAACCTTTTGCGGTCGCAAAGGCGTGGATCGTCAGGAACGCTGTGTACCAAATGATAAAAAAGTGACCTGCGCACATGGACTGCGCGCAAAAAGTGCCTGATTTCAATGTTGGCCCCCTGGGGTCACTTACAATGCAATATATGTACGTGCCAGATCCAGATTGTAATAAAAAGGGTACCATTAGACGCAGTTTTAAAAACTGGACTATGAATGTGACATTCATTTCCCCAAATGGCCAGGCGCTGACCTGCAAAATGAGGTCAAAGTGTCGTTTC
>JAQIVZ010002628.1:0-19312 GCA_034700945.1 Arrhopalites spinosus | reverse complement strand
TGGCTAGATGGAAACTTTTACTGACTCAACTGTTTATGCCCATTAAACTAAAACTGTTAGTGCTCTTAACTCCATTTACTAGTCAATTATTACTCATTTAAAAATCCAAACTTCACTGAAACAATTAAATCCTCCAAGAGAATCTTTTACCTCTAATGAGAATGTTCAAGTCAATTTTCAAAATTGACACTCAGTATCTGTACAGGTTTCTAGGGACCACTTAACTGATCTTCTGTCATAAATGATCTTTAACCATCAAGTTAATTGTAACAAATTCATCCAACAAGTTAAACAAGCACACCAACATTCCTATGAGAGAGGGAGGGGAATTGCTCCTTATTCGAAAGTCAGAAACCAATTATTGAACCATAAAAACGAAAAAGTTATTGAATACATTTCAATGCCAACCATATAAATGTTTAAGTCATTACTTGACTAAAGAATCTCCAAAATTAAAAATAATTATGGATCAATTCTAATTCAAAATAGTTCTTTCAAAAGCAAAAATATATAAGAGACTGTGTCTATCTGTACAAAATAGACATTTCTATAATGTTCAAATTAAGTTGTGATGAATAGTTAAAATTGGTATAATAAAATAAGCTAAAATTGTAATGGGACAATAAAGTATCTCTGTGTGTGTGCACATGTCAAAACTCAAAATATTGTAAGTTTGTACGACGTACACATTCAAAAGATAAAAATGTTATGATAAATAGATGATTCATTTTACTTATATTTAGTCGACTTTGTAGTCTACCAAAATGAGCCCATCAAAGATCCATGACTACCGCAGCTCCTCTCCTCTAATGACCAATGTCACGGCTGACAAACAAGGCACGGGTTTTCATTCCATCATTGTACATAAGGTACAAACTTTTATTATGGTATATGGCTACATGAAGCATCCACTTGTTGAACACTATTGGAAAGTAAATAAACAAAAACGTCAAATGAAAAAAAAATTGGGTTTTATTCCCATGAAAATTATAATTCCATCGCCATTCACCTGTACCCACAAAGGCACTCTAATCTCATTTAGTACATCTTCCTTGATGAGAAAAAAATGAAGAGAAAAGGATTTTTCATTCAACGACACCGACACAATTTTTCCCCTTTAGTGTCTCAAAAACGAGGGAGGCCATGTATTTCCATTATTTTTTTGTTATAAAGTTATACGGAGCACGTCTCGCTCTATCATCTTTTGCCACGGTCTCTTTTTATTTCATTTGGCCGCAATTGAGAGTAGAATAAAGATAAAAAGAATTTTGAGGAAAAAAATCTCAAAAAATCTCAAAAAATCTTGTTCCGACTCAATGGGCAAATAAATTAGTTAATGAGAATTTACACAATGTTTACAACACAACAGAAGAACATTTGACAAACAGTACGTGATAATTAGACCATAATTAAAAGTTGTGAGTTTACTAACTAGCATTGACATGAAATTTCCTTTAATTTCCTACTTGAAAATGACACTCTAAATTGAATTCTTGTGAGTTTAGAGACATTGTCAAAGTGAAAAAATGATTAAATTTTAACCACTCTGTCCAGAAAAAAATAAATAATCTTTACTTCTACTTCGTCTCTGACGTCAATTGTCAATTGTATCTCTAATTTCTTTATTTGTGTACAACTTTTTCTCCTCTGACAATGTATCTGTACAGATAGGGGAAGAAGAAGAGTACATAATATAATTTTATTGGGCAGTTACAACAATAACAAAGTCTCACATATGTATACAATCTATGTACATACATGGAGAGAGAGAGAAAAAAGTACGCTCAAGAATAATGTCATAAAGAATGGGATGAGGTGATAGAAATGGTTACATGGAAAAATAAACATGAAGAATAAAAGAAAAGGATTCAAGTATCATGCTAAAAAATTTTCCACTCACTTACTCATAGAATAACGATGAGGACTGAATTTTTTGCATCTTTCTCACGGTGTATCTGTACAAGGAGGAGAAGAAGATGAAAAAAATGGGATTCACACAAGATGATTCACTTGACTCTTATGGTTGGATGGACTTTATTATGCATCCCATATAAAATCATACAAGCTATTATTGCTTCTGCCTCAGTAGTCATGTGTGTGTGTGTGAAACCGTCGGTGGTTTTCTTAATGGCATTGGCAACATTTGCATAATGTGATCGGAGAGAGAGAGAGAGAGAGCCTACAGCCAGACCATTTTTCTATAAAGAAAAACAAGGAGGAATGTGTACGAAGAATACAATAGAGAGAGAGAGAGAAAAGATTATAGTCTTGCCAAAATAATCATCAAGATATATCATCAAGATCAAGATTGTTGATAGGACTTATAAAGACACATAGTCTTCTCCCTCCTCATAACTTATAACGTGTGTCTTGCTCAAATTCTTTTGAGAATTTTGTGACAGAGACAGAGACTGTACCTTACACTTTCAACTCTTTTAATTCCTCATTCTCTCTCTCTCTCTTGTTGCTTTGCTTCGTGTGTGTATAAATCTTTTGGGATGTTATTTCATGTATTATTTAAATGAGGCTATACTTTCTTTCCCTTTTCTCTAAGTTCCTCATTCCTCACACACATATACAATTAAATTCTGGCCATGCCCTGGAAGTTATCTAGCCCACATTGTGATTTTTTTTTTCAAACTCAAACTCAATATCTTGTGTGATTCATCCTAATCAAATTCCTTTGGATAAATTTTTTCCAAATTTCTTGTTAGTCACAAAAAAAAGAAGTTTTAGAGTTTAGACAGAAGGAGGGATAAAATAAAAAGACTACGTCATAGTGAGGCCCATGTATTATTAAATTGTTATTTGAATAGAGAGAGAGAGAGAGATGAGGAAGATGAAGAGTCTTGGGAGAGATGTAAAAATTCTTTTCACGTCTCCTCATCACACGGTCAAAAAAGACTATAGAGACAGAGTAATTTGTTATGTTGTGTTATGTACATTGGACATTGAGCATTGTTTTGTGGCGCAGACGACTGACGTGACGTACTATAGAAGATGAAGCTACAAGACACACATTAGCAAGAGGTTGAATTGAAGGTGTGTGTGGGAACGGAGAGGAGATGGGACACAAAAAAAATTCATGTTTTTTATCTCTCTCTGTCTCTTATATATATCCAATTTTCCTATTGGCCACCTCATTGTGGCCGGTCAACAATGTGGTCGTAGTCGCTGGTCATTTTTATATGACTCCTCTCTCACTGCTCTCAACTCACTCAAGCAGAAAAACGATGGGAAGAGTTAGCCACAAGTCTTAGCCAATGCAGGAGCGTCAAGGTGTATGATCATCATCATCTCTCTCTCTCATCCTCAGTTCGTTCAACGTGAGTGTATAGTCGTCGGTATTCTAATCAGATGAGGAATCTGCAATTATAATCATATTCTCTCCTCCTCTCCCCAATTCCTCTACTCTGTCTCTGTATTGTGTACTTTACAATCTGTACAAAATTATTTGTCTTTTGCTTCCGCTAAACATTTTTTTGGGGGCTTGATTGTCAATATTTTATTGTAAATCTTTTTTTTCTGGATCAAATAATGTTTCTTCTTTGATACAAAGTTAAATGGATAATTTATATGCTCCGTTTGACAACTGAGAGGGAACAGATTTATTGATCGTATTTTATTTTCATTGACAATTTTATTAGTTTGTAAATTTTTAATACATGATTGTTAACAGCATTTGTATCAAAGTAAAGTGAAATAAAAAATATTCTTTTTTTCTAGTTAATTTTTATAATTTCACGCTTTTATGGTACAAAAATGATTGAGAAAAAAAGGAAATCAATGTTATTTTGTCCAATTATGAATTAGACGAGACAATTTAATATTTTAATGAAGAATCATGGTCAGTTGGATTTTTATCATGAATTATTTGTTGTCTATGAGTAAATAAAGAAGATTAATATTTTTGATGGATTAAAAATGGTTGAGAAAAGCTGCAATGGCAATCAATTGGCATGCAAATAAATTTGGACATGCAATGGATACATGGGGGTCCATGATGCAAGTCTAAGATGAAAAAGGTCAATAGTTGAGGTAGTAATAATGAGAGGAAAATTTATAATAGAATTTTTATAAAAAAAAATCAAGATTCATTTTGAACCATCTGTTCCGTACATTTTTAAGGATAAACTAAAGTACTTTAACTTGTAAGAACAAGAACAAGTGAAGCATACTAAAAAAGTTGGGGGGCAATTATTAAATAAATTGCAATTGCATGAGCCATTGATAACTTTTTCTAAACCAACTTTACAATCAACTTGACTCAGACCTCCATCCATTTTGCACACACACACAATCATTACGTCCTGGGATGGGGGTGATACAAGTCGTAGGCAAAAGGGTCGATTACTGAAAACTTTAATGTTTGATACATATTACAACAACTTTGTTTTTTATATCCCTTAAGAGTTAAGTTTTTAACATTATTTTAAAAAAATCTGGATTTCCTCTCTCTCTCTCAACGAGGGAATAGGGCCAATGAAGTGGAGGTAGACACAAAAAAAGTAAAAAATTATTGAGAGCGATCAAGAATTTTACAAAAAAAGTTGATTCCATTTTTCATATCAACTTTGTAATACAAGTCTGCACTATATAAGAATATTTCATACTTAACAATGCGTGCAGTCAGATTGCATGTTGTTTTTGGATCAATTTTTAACTGGAAAGAATCAGACATGATTTGCATATTGTATCAATTTTTGCACTCGTCTCTCATCCCATCCAAGGATTTAAAACAAGCAAAAACTGTCTCATGTAACAGATATAGGTAAGACAGTTTCGAAGAATTTTATAAAAAAATAGTTTGTCAAAATTCAGTGAAATTTCAAAGCGGAAATTTCAGGAGAAACTAACACACACTTTTTTGTACAGTTCAGAATTTGTGATTCTTGTGATCTCAAAATTCTGACTCTGACTCAAGACTTTGTGGTTCCTTGTCAAACAAAAAGGGAGTCATCATTAAAGGCTCAAAATTTAACAAGAATTGGTTAATGTTTGATTATATGTTAGTAGATATCTGTATTTTGTTAAATTCTATTTAATAAGAGAGTGTTAGTCATTTTGTTTAACACAAAATGGTGGTGTGTAACACCACCTGCACCTGACACTTCTTGTGATTGGGAATTGGGAAGTATGAGAGTAGGAAGAAGAGAGACAAGTGGCTTGAGAGAAAAAAAGAGTATTTATTAGACGTGGATATTGAGAATAAGCTGTCATAATATAATAATTGATATCAATTATCGCCTCGTACCTGTGAAAATTACAGCCTGTGGGCCGGATGACTGACAAAAGGTTCCCCCAAATTTCATAGCCCCTTCATATCTCCAATCATGGATTAGACATTATTTGACTACCATCAAACTATTTTTTTTCTCCTCCTTCTCATCCTCTTTCTCTTCATCATCCAAAATTTCACATCTCTTCTCTTACAGTAATCTATAATTTTAGTCACCCACAAAAAAACTTACCTTTAATTATCATCCTAAACAATCCTTCAACATGAGTAAACTACAGAAATAAATAAGCTAAGCTTCCTTTTAAAAAAAATACATTTAATAAATACAAATGTACAGAAATAAAATAATGAGATATTTTTAGGTAATTTAATACTTTAAATGATATTTTTAAATGTCTTAACAAAAAAACACCTATGTACAACATACAGATAGAACTTGGGGCCTATCACTAATAGGCTTAGAATATTTTTAATCTTTTAAATGCTTGACTTTATGTACACTGTACATTCCTCTCTATGGTTCAATAGAAGAGATGAAGAAGAAGAGGAGGAGAAGGATGAAATTATGGTGATAAAATAATAATATTCTTAATTTTAATCGCCTTATAGATTCCCTCCAACACAAGCTCAAGCTCCCCATATTACGTAGGTTGTAAGTATGATTAATACGTAGTACAGTAAGTTAAGTAAAGGAGCAAGTGTATTGTAATGGGCCGGTGTGTAAGTGTATAAGAGAGAGATACAAAAAATAGTTGGAGAAGATGATAAAAAAATTGTTTTCCCATGGATAGCATCATTTGAATACTTTGAGTTTGGCTACGCATGCAAAGTATCTACTGGAAATATATATCCAAGAGATGAACTCAGCATTTGTTCATCTGTAATATGATCTCCTACACACACATCGTGTGTCGGGAGAGTCTGAAGGGCGTCAAGTGAAAAGATGATCACAAGATCTTATTTGATTGTAATCATCAAGATGACGGGGGATGGGAGAGATGGAGTCCAAAATACCGATAAAGTTGGTGGGTTCCTCCTTGTGATCCTTAACTTGCTTCATCGAGCTTGTGCTCCAATCCTTTTTTTTATTTAGTTATTCCTCACCAATTTAACCTCTCTTGTAAGATTCAACAGGAATGAATAAATTTATTAACCTAAATATTGTTGTGGAGGGAGAAAAAAAAATTGGTGAGAAAAATTAAGGACCTTATTTTTTGATATGTATGTACAAGCTTACCATGTATAATTAAATGCCGTTGGGTGTGTTTTTTTTTGAGAAGGGTTGTTGAGAGAGACTCAAGTTTCTCTGTCAAAAAAAACGTTCTTCAAGGGCTCCCTCACCAATTATACTTTTTTGGGGTAATTGGATGTCCGAATGATTTGCTATCAATCACAAACTTGACAGTTTCTTAGTTCATCTTACATGAATTTTTAAAGAAATATTTTTTACATGAAGATTAGAAGGAGAGAAAGATTTTTTTATGAAATTAAAATAATTTTTTAAAAAAGTCTACTCTCAAAAAAGTTATTGATGGACTTGAACATACTCAGTGAATATCAATATCAAATTTTGAATTAAAATTTTATACAATTAATTTAATTATTTTATATATAATTTTCATTGTAATCAAAATAAAATTGTACAGATAACTTATAAATATACAAGTTGATGTAATATTACATAATCTAAAATCTTCATGTTGGAAAATACCGGTATAATAAGAAAGAGAGAGAGAGAGATGTAAAAAAATTGGAATCCATAAAGATATTCAGTATGCAGAAATTACATTGTGATTACCTAATGTCTGTAGAATACAATTAAGATATTACATGATCTAGAAAATTTTAGACAATATAATTGACTTGTTTTTACAGTAGGAAAAAAAACTCTCAATACCAAAATAGGGAGTTTAAGTTTTTAAGATGAGAGACTCAGATAAAATTATAATCATTTCATCATTCATTATTATTTAATAATCTGTATCACATTCATCAAGAAAGTCTCTTCATCTTTTTAACCTCTTCCCAGGTTACAGGTAAAAAAACAATTTTATCATTATTTTCATGAATTCTGTACATAATCTAATTTAATTTAAACTATTTTTTTTCTTGATGATCTTATCATTTTCTCTTTGCGGATATTAATTTTGGTATCAAATTTAATTCTCTCCGCCATTCACTTTTTTGTGGAGTTGGATTTGAGTAAAAGAAAAATGAGCATTTGCAATATCAAGTTTACTCATCGAGGAGATCATGTCCAAAAAAGAAGAGACTATACAAAATTTGCATAGTTGGTGATAGACATAATACAAAAAAACAGAACAGGGTAGTACAGGTACAGACTTATCGTTAGTTGGGTGAGTAGTAGACAAAAGTGAGGAGTGAGCTTGGCTGGTGGTGGCAGTTAAAATTCTTGATGCATGAGGTTAAATGTTTTTTGGGAATGATGGTACATTATATAAATTTTATTGTGAGTAGGTATCATACATTCATTAGGACTCTGAAATGCCCATGATTAAGACAGATTAGGCGGAGAACCACTTTATTTTTCCCCTTACATAGAGTCGCGTTAAGAAAAGGACAGGTGAGTTGAATACAAAACATCCAAAGAATTTTATTTACTAAAAATTTACACACACAAATTCTTACGGTATACAGTAACAAGATATTTAACATGTGTAATATCATTCATCGACTGCTCCAATATAAAATATCAAGAAAAAAAGTAGTACCTCTACCTACTCCCCAATAGGAGGGACACGTACTAACGTACGCTTTTAAATTAAACTATATTATTATAATATACTTTTTTCAAGAGTAGTAGTACAATAAGCAATTAAGTTCATTGCATAGTATAAACATAATGCATGAGAGAGAGAGAGAGAAGATGAAAGGCAAAAAAGAATTTATATAAAATTGATTTGGACTTGAATTGGCTCATTGATAATTTGATTTGAGAAGAAACCCGTGACCATATTATACTTCACTCTGTCTCTAGGCTCTCTAATCTCATCTTTAAGGACCACCAAGGAGGTCGGTATGCCAACTCAAAACTCTCAAAAAAATTCAGTAGTGGTCAAAGGAGTGAAAAAAAGTGTTTTTTTCTTCTCTCTCTTCTCAATTTTTCATGAAGGATCAACATCCAAACGAATTTCAGCAGGAGGTTCGCTTTTTTGAGAGAGAGAGAGAGAAACAAGAAAATTGCAGGAATGAATGACGAGTTGATCCCGGTCAAATAATATTAAATATGTAAACCCTTCTTGTCAGCAACTCAGTTTTTGACAGGTGAGGAGGAAGAGCGTTATGCGGAGAAGACAAAAAAAATGATAATTTTACTTGCCACTAGATATACCACTTGTTGGGATCAATCAATGGCACACAAACTCACTCTACATATTTACTACTTCTCTCTCTCTCTCTAGTTGGAATAAGATGAGTACAAGAGTCAGTCCATATTATATAAAATTATTGTACACAAGATTGAATGAATAGAGAGTGGAACTTTATAATACCGTATTACTTGAAATAATGGCCTGATTTTAATAGTAGCCCTCCCTGACATTTTGACCCGATTATATCTAGTGTCTACCATGTTGTAGGTATAGGGGTCTCTAATAGTGGCCGAAATTTTTAGGGCTCGAAGCTAATAGTAGCCCCGGCCATTATTTCAAGTAATACGGTATTTAGTGAAAAAAATGGTTAATTTTTTACTTGAACCTTCTTTTTCCTTTGCTAGAGATGTGCTCGTACTCGTAGCGGCACTTGTCTTCTTCTTGGGATGTCTGTCAAAGACACAAGAAAAAGTCATGAAAATGAACGGAATTGTCTTCTGGAATCATTCATTACACACGTTTTGATAGTTGGTGTTGTTTTTATTATATTAAAAAAAATAATTTTTTGACTAAATTATGTACAACTTGTTACTTTTCCTTGGTGTAGGAATACAAAATAATACTTATAGGCTGAGACTGACTAAATTCCACAGAGATGAAGGTAAAGGAACCACCCTGAATAAAAACGAGCTTTATATTGATTACATAGTTGTGTTGTTCAAGCAAAAACATGACGTTTTTTTTTTCATCAACCATCATCATCATTTTACTCACCCTCTCTCAATCTCAAATTTTAATTCCTCATCCCGTCATCTCATCAAAATTTAATAAAAATATAGTCATATCTTTTCCGCTTCTCCATGAATTAATACAAGTAGGAGAGAGAGAGAGGCAGAAAAAAATAAATCATAGTGCAATTTAATTAAAGGGATTTTCCGCCGTACATTTAATTTTTCTCTTGAAAGTCTCAACTGAACCTCTGAACTAAATAATTAACTTGTGGTAGCTAAAGCTTGAAAATTTACATTTGTACCAGTGTGTATATTATATGACTCCTTATAAAAGTATAATAATCTGTAAAACAAATGACATGACATTGTTGTCTCTGATGTAATATATTTTGAGTATTGAATTGCGTGTGTGTAGGTATGCAATTGATAGAATTGTCATTCAGACAAATTTTTTTTTGATCTTGACAATACAAATTATTCAATGACTAAATTTACCTCTACAAACCAGTCTCATCAAGTTTAATCTTTGTCTTTTGTAGTTTCTCTCTTGGTCACAAAATGAGAGATAGACATAGACAGAGAGAGAATGACACATCAATGAATATTAATTTTCTTTTTTCTTTTTTTTCAAAGGGGATTTTCAAGAGAAAACCTACCATTTGTAATTAAGTGGGTATTTTTACACGATTATTTTTATCACCCCCTCCTCATACCAAGGTAATCATTATCTCACACAAGTTTACATAACTTTTTTTGGAAAAAACTGGTCGTGAATGTGGACTAATAATAAAGTATGTAAGTTTAAAATAAACAAACAATTTTTAACTTAATTTATTCCTTGAACTAATTAATTATTAGTAAAATATATTTAAATTCCATTCAAATTTAATGTGTCAGGCCATGTTTTTTTATGACTAATTTGGATAATACTGATAGACAAACGGGAGTTTATTTTTAAAAGGGACAGATAATGATAATATTTTTTAAAGATGAGGAGATGAATTCTCACATTGACACTAGTGTTCAATGTGATGGAATGCAGTGGAAGATGAGGTTCAAGATTTCCATGGGATGTACTCGTACAGAGTAGTATCCTTGTATACAGTCATAATAATAATGATAATGATCTTGGTAGTTAGCTGTCTTTTTTAAGTGTGCATTCTGTACAGAGGGAAGAAGATAAAGTACATTCAATTCGGCATCTCTTTTCAACTATCTTTGCATTATAATGTGTAAGGATCTTGAAAAAGAAGGAACATGAGTTGTGTTAATCTTATTATTATAGTAGAAAATAGACGAAATAAAGGGTGACGCTTCATAACTTTCTCTCTCTCTCTCTTCAAGTTGTGAAATTCAGGGTGGACCGTTTAAAATAAAAAAAGGGGTAAAGAAATGAATGTAAAACTCTGTCATATATTTTACATGGCAAAGAATCATAATAAATAAAAAAGGAATAGGGCAATTGAAGGTACTTATGATAATAAATGAGGGTCGCCCCAGTCCAACATTACAACGCCTATCTTTCCTCTTCTTCTTGTTCACATCTGTGTGGTTTGTCCATCACAAAAAGCCAAAAGTGTCTACACTCCCCTCCTTATTCCTTATTAATGTTCACCTTGACCATTTTAAATATCATCCTCTTTTTTTTGATGGGACAAGAATTATTTTTGAATTTTTAAATACTCCACAATCTTTTTTCTAAGATTTACAAATACCCAAGAATTGTACTATACCTTGTCATTAGTAGAAATTGTGAATTTATTCATAAATTTTTCATAAATTATTCTTAACCTTACGGTACTCGGTAGTACACTTAAATCTCATTAAGACTACAATTATCTAAAATTAGTTTGTATTGGTTTTCTTGGTAATTAACCTTTGCTTTGAGGTCTTTGCTTAGATTTCTCTCTCCTCTTTTGTATCAGTCATTACATTCTAGAGAAATTTTGTACAGATACTGTATACATCTCTCTCATGGTTTATTGTTTGTCAATATTTGTCAAGTATTTCAAGAAGATGAAGAAAAAAAATCAAGATCATTACCACGTCATGAATCTTGTCAACTTTTGTTAATCAGCAAATGAGAACTGGCCTTGATGACAATGTTAAGCCCTCATAAAAATGGAAACTGTCATCTCTCATCTTAATTTTTTCTTCTTCTTACCCCCGTAAATGTACGCGAGTTTCGAGAGGTGTCCATTATAATCAGTACATTTTGTACAATTTGAGAATTCCCAACTACGCAGTTAAAAAAAATTATTGTCAAGTAAATCAAAAGAGATACACGTGCAGCTAGTAATGAATATCTTATATCTTATTGTGGACCCATCATGTCAATGTAGAAAAATTGTGGATAAGAAAAAGTCACGAAAGTTCCTCCATTTTTAATACCTTTTGGTTCTTGGTGTCTTGGTCATTGTCATTCTCTCATTCTCTCATATAATTTACTCTCGTTCAAACTCAACATGGAGACTGACTACTGGCTGACAGATTATAACTCGAATTTTTTTCTTCAATTGTCTGTTAATCCTATGCATACAATCCACATCTCCATGTACCTTCCTTAATATTGTAGTGTACTGTGTACCCTCTCTTCCCATTATAGTTTTTTGTACCGTCATTTAAACAGAGGTTAAGTACAAAGTAGCAAACTTTATCAAACAAAAGAGAGACGAGCTTGAGCTCAACACGGTAAAAAAAACAGAAGCAAAAAAAAAGTAACACGAGACGAGTATCATCTGACTTCACGTTAAATCCTCAGAGATACACATTCAGCCTCTTTTTTTTTAAAAAAAGAGATACTATTTTGATAAGTAACTTTGAAGGACTAGAGATATAATACAAATAATATTTATAGTAAAAGAAAAGACGTAAAAGTGGACAATGTCAATATTTGATGAATCAATATGACTTTTAATGTGCTCTCTTGTTAAATTCCATGTCAATCTTCAACATTCAACACTTTTTACAACTCAATGAGCTTCACTTTATTTGTCTTCTCTTGTGTTATGGGTCTAAAAAATCATGGACGAATGGGTATTGAAGGATTTAATTAATTCTTAAAATTCCCTCGTATTCTTGACTATACTTTCTGTGTCCATTGTCTCTTCCTGGTAAGAATGAAGGGGGGGGGAGGTGAAAATGGTGTCGGCAGTTTTTTGGGCAGCCGTCCAGATTTGTTGAAATTTTTAAAGCTTTTTCTCTCTCTCTTGACATTCAGTTCATTGTTCTCCAACCATTGTTAACAGTCCGTTTCATTAATGCTCCTCATTGCCGCCCGGGTTGAGACGATGACAGGTTGTATGGGGTAAAGAAGTATGGACGAAACAAAAAAAAAATAATGCCAATAGTTTTTGAACAAGTCTAGAGGATAAGAAAAAGGTTTTGTATTTAGTACAGGACATGGCGGCTTAAATAATCATGATCTTGATAATCAATGAGTGACTAAATAAGCATAAAAGAACATAACCTGCAGCGTCAGTTTCGGCTCTGGGGACTGCCCTTTCCTGTTTTCTTTATTCTTTCTATTCACCTTTAGCTTTTAATCTGTCCGAATGACTATTTTTCCTCTTGAATAAACGATCAAGTGAGAAAGAAGTTGGAGCGGGGGGAGGGGGGGTAGTCTTTGTACCTTTTTTCTTGACTATCTCGACTCTTCTTAAGGGTTCATAAAATTTAATTTTCTAAGAAATTCGTCAAAGGACACAAGGAACAAAAAGATAACACACTTTTTCGGTTCTGTCCACTTTTGGCTTTTGTCAATTTTTTTAAATATTTGTTAAAATAATAAATAAAAGACAAGGATTTTGACCTCCTTAGTGGATCGTTGACATGTCTTTGGATCATAATTTTAGTCATAATTTATTACTCAAGCTTAAACTTTGTCATATTAATGTCTATCTCTGTGATGATCATACTTTTTCATGTCTTCCATCTTGTCTAGTGTTGTACTGGTATGTACAGTGAAAAATATAGAGATGAAATTTATTTATGCAAAAAATTGATATTTTCTCTAGTTTCGCTCCACTCGTTTGGAAAAAAATAATATTTATGCATTTTCATTTCCATAAAAAGAATAAAAAATATTCTTTTTTATTTGTCAATGATACTTGAAAAATTTCAACAAGTTGACTATGACTTTATTTTTTGTATTTTGAGAGACTTTTGAAAAAAAAAGTTTGTGAATTGTGCTCTGTACTGTGTACAGAAGAAGAAAAAGATGGCAGAGAAAATATAGCTGCTAATGGTATTCTCTATGAATTGAGCCACTTTGGTTAAAAGATTAGAGAAGAAAGGAGAGGAGGAGGAGGGGGGGAGGGGGCTATAGAAATTAGAAGATTAAAATGGGAAATATTATAAAATGTCATTTTTACTGTGTACCTGTCGGCTATGTACTCATGAGTGAAAAAAAAGTCCGTCAACCTCTTGTATTGTTGACATAGTCCACACGAAAAATTTATTTTGATTTTGAGACCAACAATTTTGTAGCTGTCATGTCAAAAAAATGAAAAAAGAGACGAACGCCACAATCTTGAGTGACTCTTCTACATGCACAGTGTGCATTGCACACGTACATGGTCTGTCTATGTATTTGTTGACGCTTATAAATACATACAGAGAACAATTTAAATAGCATATGGTGGTGGTGATGCATGGTGTGTGCCTTTACTTTTATTTGAATTACCACAAGAAAAATGGAATTTACCTTTATAAACTTGTGACTGTCATTATGGTACACTTTAGAGTAAACTATTAAATGACATGTCCATTTCAAACTTGAGTGCCACGGCTCTCTTTCAACTAGAATTTTGACTACATTTTCAATTTTAACTACATATTTCAAATGTCTTTGAAAAAAATAACAAAATTTTTGAATCAAATTAAATATTAAAATTAAAGACTGTAATACATATCAGGAAATCAAGATTATTAATTTATTTTGAAAATTTTGACAATAATTTTCATCCAGTTTTTAATTTTTATCCCCAGACTCCAAACTAAAAAAAGTCTGAGGTCAGAGTTGAGGCTTGACCTTAATTAGAAGGACCGAAATGACAATGAAAAAAAAATATGAAAAGCTCAAGTGACCATGAAGTGACTGGGGTCAAAAAAAAGAGAGACAAGTGACAACTTGGGTCGTCTCATCATTGTCCTGTCAGTGTCAACTCAAGAGCCGCTACATAAATAAAGTGAACCCTGTCGAGTGAAAAAAAGGCACAAGAATATTAAGAATTAATTTCACAGGTGTAGACGGGACTGACATGACAGTGCAATCAGCGTTGAAGCTCAAGCATCAAAAAAATCCCTTTCTTTTTCCTCTTCCATTTTTCATGCTTGAAGGAGTAAAGCAAACAAGATAAAGAGGAGGGGAAAATGGGGAAAGGAATGAAAATTTATTTCCTCGAGATGAAAAACTTATAGAGATTGATAATGGATAAGGATAAGGATATATAAAAATGATTGGGAAATGAATCAGACACAAAAGCGTGCTATCATCATACATGTGAAAAATGCTTTGGGATATTCAATATTATTTTTTATTCTAATTTCCTCTCTCATGAATTACAATTCGACTGTACAGAGAGAGAGAGAGAGAGAGAGAGAAAGAAAAAAAACTGAGCATGAATTTGAAATTGACAAACATATGAAAGAAGTTTTTTTGGAAGCCGCCAAATAATTATTGGGTTCAACAAGAAAACAAGGGGCTAATACACATTCTTAGAGTAAACTAGATTTTTTTTTAATATAATTTTATTTTTCCATATAAAGTTGAATTAAAAATTATACATGAGATGCAAATTCCCCATGTTTCCATCATAGGGGTAGCCAAATGGCGTATATATGGCTGTTTACAAGACAAAAGAATGACTATAATAATAATAGTTAATGTTATTCATCCTCATCCTTCTCGGCGGCTTGTTATTTGACAGTCTTAAAGAAGATTTCTCTTAATGTCATGAAGATCTTTTTCCCATTGTTTTTTCTCATCTCATAGATGAGATGAGATGACCAAATCACCTGACGGCTGACCGGTTACTACACTTTGTCTGCCCCTACGCTTTTTCCATATGAAAATGTCTATACAGTATCATGTCATAATTAGATGACTTACTCTTCATCAATATTCCTTTGCTTTTACATTGTACTGAATGGGCTGTAACATTTAAAATTTTTTTATTTTACATTTTACACGACCCAACTCAATCACCTTGTCTTTTTTTCTAATGGTCAACTTATACACACTCGCTAGTGTTGGAATGAGCCGCCTTTTTAACAATATTCAATAGTCAAAAAAAGGCCCTAAAGCAAACAGTAGCAGTTGCCAGTTATTATAGTACACAATTTACATATTCCCAACATGAATCCACAATCTTTTTATCAACTCTTCATCATTGGAATTTAACTCATTTTTACACTTTTTTTAATTTTTTCTACAGATAATCCTTGGGAAAAGTTTTTTTTTTCTCTTTAACTTCATTATCATACAGCTACAACCTACATACAACCTTATGTCTCAAATATCTCAATCTACATAATTCTGTACACCTGTAATGATAACATAGAGAAAGTACACAAAATCTCCAGATACATTTTGGAATGAATCTTATGATAAGTTGAGGTCATATAAATTATGAATATGAAGGAAGCCCCAAGACTCATCACAGAAGGGAATAAAGTTGAGAGTCTGTTGCTCAAATAGAAAATAAATTCAATTCTTAACTGAAAGGTTGAGAGAGAGAGAGAGAGAGAGAGAGATGAGAAATTTAGAGGGATAATAATAATGTTCTACATATTTATGATATAATAGAGATGAAATGAAACTGAAGAAAAGAAGAAGAGAAAAAAAGAGTTGGTGATTGTTCTTCCTGCTCTCTTGCTTCTGTTTGACAAGGCTTAGGCCTAGTATTTGGAATAAATTGAGGCAGGGGCAAAACAATAATGGAGATTCCAGTAGCAAACAAGCAAAACCAATCTATAATCCGACTGCATGCGAGCACATCACGCAAACACAACACCATCATTTTCTTTTTTTCTTTGTCTCTCTCTCTCTCTTGTAATATTCTTATCCATTTCTTAGCCTTATTATAAGTATTTACGTATATATAGGATTTTTACCCTATATTATTATCATGATAATGTGTACATACATTTATTATTTATGATTCATGAACTCACGTCTTCTCTATCTGTATTTTTGTATCTTCCCAACATGTATTTCTCTCCAGTATCACTACACACACAATTTTTTTTGATTACCATTTATTGCAGTCCGACTGCTGGGATTTTTTGACGCTACTGTTCTTGTTGTTTGTGCTACAGCTCTGATTTCAAAAACTCTTCTCCCTCATTTCATCTGGGAAGACTGAGGACCAATCTTCCATGGCCGTGGTCCATCCATCCAGAGAGAGAGAGAGAGAGGAAGAGCCACAAGATAAAATAATTTCCATAATATCTAATCTCCAGCGCGTGATTATCTCTCCTTGGCTACTGCCCCTCTCTCTCTCTCTCTCTCTCTCTCTCTCTCTTTGTATCTGTAATGCTCATGGATGATGATGATGGGGATGGAATTACCATAGAGAAGAAGTAAACTTGAACCCTTTTACACTGATAACACGGTTTTTTGGCTTAGCGGGCAGTCAGGCCAGGTAAAGAACGTCTAAGCCTTCAAGGCACACACGCCGTTCCCCTAATACTTATAATAATAAGGCATATCTATATTAGGTTTCTCAATTTCTCTCTCTCATCCTCATCCTCATCTTCATCTCTCTCTCTCTCTTTACTTTCTTTTTATGTAACCTCAAGAGAGATTTCATTTGAATTTCACGTTCTTTTTTCAATCTTTTGCTCTGTGAAAAGTAAGGTGGATGATCAAGTTTCTTTTATATAATATTGAGAATTGACTAGAGAGAGAGAGAGAGAGAGATGAGTCCCCCATCGTTTTAGCATTGAAGATACACAACCTCAGCCTCTGCCTCTCGTTTCACTTGACGCTTGTATCTCAAATCCTGTTAAGTGTACATTGAATTAATCATGAAAAGCCACAAGACGGAGGAAGGGGCCTCTCTCTCTCTCTTTCTTGGAGATTTGTACTATGAAGTACATAAATTGTGTACTTATTTATGGAAATATGAAATAAATAATATTTTTGGATCTCACAGGTATAAATTGTTGAGAAGACCTCGTGTAAGTTTTTAATCCTTGTTGCTGTCGAGATGGAGAAGGGGGTAGAAAAGAAGTAGAAACTAGTTGAAGAAGGAGAAATAAATATACAAGCGGTCATGTCATGAACAAGAAGTTCTTGCGAGCACGAGTTATCTTTGAGCTCGTCAACACACAAAAAAAATGGATATTATACATCTCTCATCTTTTGACCACTTGCACTCGTCCTATCTAATCTTGTACCTTGTATGTAAGAGAACCTTTACATATATTTCTATTTGTTATTCTTCCATGTATTTCTCTATTTATATTATACACGTACAGGCATCAAGAGATTTTTTAAGGCGGCTTGTGCCTACAGGATATATACACAAATGTGTGTAGAGATGATTAACATTATGATGAGCATGAACCAACAACACCAAAAAAGATGAGAGAGAGAGCTTTTTAATATTTTAATATTCTACTGCCCTTGGTCCTTTTTTCGGTGTATTCCGCCTTCTTTCTTCTTCTTCTACTTTATCCTTCTTGATTACATTTTTATATAGAAAATGTTTTATATAAAGCGTTATACTTGTAGAGTGTACTCGTAGAGGATGTATGTACAAGTTTACGGAGAGATTAAGAAATCAGACTTAAAATGAACAAGCATCTCATTTTGTGAACAAGATAAATGTGCATACAACTAGATTCTTATTTGTACTTTATTCCATCCTTTTTTTTCTCTCTCTACCATGTACAGGGTGATTACTACTTATATTTTTTACGGATCAATTGATTGTTATTTTATAAAAGGTGTAGAATTTGTAGAAAGCACAAAAAAACGAGTGGATGGCTGCAGCAATTTTTAAATACAAATTTTTATCACGAAACTCAAAAATAATATTTTAATTTTCTTCAATTATTGAATTTATTTACAAAATGACAATTTAAAATAATTTTTAGTACTTTCTCTCTTGTGATTTTCATGAAATTTTTACTAACCAATTCCTCACATTTCTGTAAAAAAAATGTATTTAAATTATGACTAATGATAATGATAAAGATTATAAATTGTGCAAAATCTTAAAGTGTACAAATTGATATAAAATAAAATCACCCTGTACAATTATATGTAAAACATGGTCATTATAAATTTGTACCATGAAAAAAAGGACGAGGAATCGGAAGGCCAAGGTTTGGCTTAAATATTTATTTTTTTTAGTCAAGTTTTTTACTGTCAGATTCATCTGGTTCATATAAATCTTCCGACACTCCAGTCATCCAGCATCATCCCTTTTCATTTAATAATCCTCAAGTGTAACATCCAATGGAATTAACCATTTCATTTAATTGGATCTGTCCCCTACTTTCTCCCCCCTCCCCCTCCTTGAACGGCATTTCTTTGTACACTTTACAAGTAATTCTTGTTCCTATTCAAGTTTCTACCCGAGAATTTGTACTTAAAATTAAAATCAAATGCACAACTTAACATAACATTCTCAAACTGGATAAAATTCATGTTAATAAAAAACAGAAAATATTTTACAGGAAAAAAACATTTTAATGCGGGTAGGATAGCCATAGCCATGACCATACCATAGCACGCACCTGGAAATTAATTTTTGCATTTCTAAATTGAAAAAAGGGAGAGGGAAAATGACTAAATGAATGGATGACTGAATATACGATGAGAGAAAGATTAAAATATTTTGGAGACTTGAAGTAACGTCAAAATGGATAATAGATTAGCATTTAACATGCGAAAGAGAGATGTAAAAGATATTAAAAAAAATCACGCCTTATATTACTCTAGAGTTGGTGAAGCACCTTATACAAATCCACAATTTTAGAGTTATAAAAAAACCAAG
>JAQIVZ010002627.1:0-19323 GCA_034700945.1 Arrhopalites spinosus | reverse complement strand
CACGGGACTTTATAACTTCCATTTTTATAACAAAAGACTTTTATAACAAACGACTTTATAACTGTGGACATGAGACCCAAACCAATTGCCCAACAGTTATAGTCTGCTCCTTTTGTGTGTAGCATTTATCCACATCGATAGTTGGGTAGAAGCTAGCCTCAGCAAAAGGTGGACGTGTCACTGTGACCTGATCGGCCAATTTGGGACCATTTATAGAACTGACGACGTATAGAGTGTCCGCCTTGTCTTCGTCATGACAACAACACAAGTATTGAGCGCTAAAATTTAAATAATTGGCTTCATTCACATTTTAAATTCTGACAATATTCACAGTCAATTTTGATTTCGAAACGGAGGCGAATCGAGAATTTAAAACTTTAGTTTCTGAATTTCCGGTTTTTTTGTCTGTTTTGTGTTTTTGTGCATAGCCATATCCTATAGGAAAAATTCTGGGCAATATTTCCAGTTCTGAGTGGACGAGAAACATTGCCGCCAATGTTTCCTTGTCGTGGTAAAAACCGGAAAATGTTAAACTCTTAAACTAACCCCTGGACCTTTGTAAGGATGATGTCAATCCGACTGGCTTTGTTGTTATAGCAACGACCATTACGAACAGCAGAGGATGATCTCGGTTCTCGACAAATTAATTGTTCAAAATCAATGGCACCATATTCTGGAGTCTAATTTAAATTATTTTTTAAAAAAATCATTTAAAAATCTCTAGTTATACCTTCTTACCTTGGAAGAACTTAACTTGCCCAAATCACAAATATTTTTTTGGAAATTTTAACAAACTTACCTCAAGTTGACCATCAGGACCACAAATGGCGGTTAATTGTTCAGATTCAAAATACTTGAATCTTGAAAAGTGAATTTTCACTCTCACTGTCCCCACTTTGACCCAAACCCAGATCAACGTAACAGGAGAAGGTGACCTCCGTACCAGATTTTATTTTAACAGACCAATTTCCATCATCCTCATCCATTTCTGGTAAAATTTGAGTTTGACGTCTTTCATTGATAATGATAGGGTATAGTTCAGGGGAGAGGTCAGAGTTGAAAATACAAGGGAATGACCTTGACCTTGAAGCTAAATTTTAATAGTAAATAATAGCATACATAATTTTTGATTATGAATTCATTCATTTGCAAAAACTGATTTGATCTTGCTGGTAATAAATAATTGTATGAATTTACACGACAATCAACCACGATAGTCATTAGTATTATTTGAAATTTTAAAATTATTTTACCCGCCAAAACCTTTGTCGTCACAATACTCAGGAGAACAATGAACACAAAATTAATTGAATTAACTGGTTGTCCCTTTCCAATTATTATTATACTCATATTAATTATTGTTTTGAAAAAAAAAATGATTAAAAATGATTAAAATAATTTAAAATGGTAACAAATTTTTACGGGAATAAATTTTAATAGGTGATCACTTGAAAGAGTTCAAGACGACAGAAAAATAGTTTGACTAATTGAAATGTGAATTGTAAAATAAAAGGATGGAAATTTGTCAATTTGTCCTCATTTTCGTGTAAATGATTAATGATTATTTTAAAACAAAATTTCAACTTGTAAGTCTGGAGGAATGAGACAATGAGTAATTATTCAAAAATTCCCTTCCGGGTCTTTCCATATCAATATCAATAATATCATGAATCTAGTTCACAGTTTTTTTTTTTGAAGATATTGCTAATTTTAGTATTTATTTCAATATTTATCACTTTTTAGACTTGATAAAAAATTTATACATTTCCTCAATGTCTCAATATTTTACAATAAAAATTTCTACATTTTTAAAACGGTCACAGTTTCATTGTCTGAACAAATACGGCATTCATCGGCAATTGAGGCCTTTGGTGCAATAAATTGTCGCCTCAATCGGGTATTTTTTTCTCGCGTCTGTTGCCCTTGAATTTAACGCGCGATCCTCTCCGATTCAAATTTCTAAGAAAAAAGTCGGACGAAAATAAGTTGAATTTTATTAAAATATTTGGCCTGGAAAGTAATTCCTTCAAAAATCAAAATGATTACAAAGTAGCTTTAATTTTCGCAGCTGTTATACAAAATTTAGGGAATGTTAAAATTGTGTGAGTGTGGAGATTTTAATCGGCAAATAAGAAATTAAGATAAGGAGAGTGTCACAAAAAATTCCTTTAATTCATTGAGCATGTATCCATGATTTTTTTCATTTATAAATGCAATTACGGTGTATGTGATGTGATGCATTGTATATTAGTTTTGTTACGACTATTTTAAGTCATGGATATCAGTCAACAAAGTCATTTAAATCAAATGCTTCAATAGTCTAACGGAACTTTGTTGATTACAATTTTAGAATGGGCTAACAATAAGGCATAAGCCGCATGGAAAATCCATCTCATGAGGAAAACAAATTCCTTTAAATTAATTATCAAAAAAAATTATCAATAAAATTCATCATCCCCATCAATATTACTCGACCAGTCGAATGCGGGGAATTTAAAAATGTTTCATTCCACAATTTTAAATTCATTTCAACTCAAATGCTTCAAAGTAGACCATTGTGAAGCGTGGAGGTTGGTCGTTGGCTGCCGTGAATTTGTTGACAAATATTTGTGAAACAATAATCGGCCACATGTAGCCGAGCTACATGTGACCGAATATCGGCTAGAAGTAGGGTGACCAACTTGTTCAGTGTCGAATACGGGACTGAATACGGGACAAAAGGGACCGAAAGGTCAATTATATCTAGTCCTTGCCATTTACGTGATGTTAAATTTTTAGGCCCCATTACGGGACTGTCCCGGAAAATACGGGATGGTTGGTCACCCTAGCCTAGAAGTGGCCGATTGTCAATGCCATCTGACGCCTGTCGGTTACGTCTAGCCGATTTTCGGCCAGAAGTAGCCGAGCTAACTTTGATTGTGTTTAGCTTGAAACTAAAACTTAATCAAGCTTCATATTATTTTTTGAAAAAAAGAGCATTTAAACATGTACATTTTCAATGTGGAAATTCTTTTTATGCGGCCAGAGTGCAGAGAAATAGTAAAAATAGTAAAAAGAAACTTTTTTCTCCCACTGCGCAATCGCATTAAGGGCAAGAAGGAAGGGGCACATTGAGATTCGGCCACTTCTAGCCGATATTCGGCCACATGTAGGGAAAAATCCTTGACTGTCATCGTTGCAAGTAAAACTAAAAAATATTTTGTGGATATGATATGAAAATGAGTATGGACTCATTCCTGCCGTGGTCAGGCATATTAAAATGGGAGTGTCCAACTATTAATTAATAGTTATTAATATTAATAGACACTTAAGTGTCATTATTGTCAACTGACGAAGCCAAATTTAACCATATTACTTATTAGTATCATAATTAAATTATTATGCTGCTCAGACTTCCTCACGGTGGAAATTCTAAGCGACTTTTATCGTGCGAGTTGAGCTGAGCTCCTTGCTCATCCCCGCGCGGATTTAAATTTCTAAGGTTTAGAATTTTTTGTTAAATTCTCTGAGATTTCTGAGAAGTGAGAAAATCTTGAGAATTTCATCTCCTATTCTCTAGCTTCAATTAAAATGTAGTTGTGAAAAAATTGTACATTGTACTCATCATCTTTAGCAAGTATTTTGAGCATAATTTGTAATGTCAATATAGTTGATCTTGTTGATAATCCACACGTGTGCTTTTTACATTGTGATTTTCCATTTTCTGTCTTTTCTGAAGATAAATCTGTGATAGTTCAAAGTTGACAAAAAATAAAGTTTTAATTTGTAAAATGATGACCTTAATGTGTATACTAAATAAAGGATGGAGGGCTGGGGCAAATATTCTGGGGGAGACGTTGAAAACAAGGAATATTCATTTGGGCTCATCTCTCAAGTAAGTATTTGTACAATTTACAATGAGTCAATGAGTGAGATGACAGTAAATTATTTTATCACAATCACACCTTTAAAAATTTAAATAAACTTTGTAAAAGATGAACAAGACAACAAGGTTGAAGGTCAACAAGAATTTCCAATCATTTGATTGACGTCATCTTGTTCTTGTGAATTTATGAATATTAACTTTACTTTAATGTCATTAATTTGTTGTCTGTAATTTGTTCCTCCTAATTTCCTTGTTCCTACATACACGTATAACCTTTGATTATAATTTAACAAAACTTTTAAAATACTGCACTTCAATCCAGTTGCACACTTGCAATGTTACTTTTTAAATTTTTATTGGTCTTTTGTTTGTCTATTTATTGTACAAAAGTTGAGGGGTGAGGACAGAGACAGAGGAATTGAAAACTGAAATTTTTCAAAGTTATTAAATATGAAATATATTTGTCCTTTGTAAATTCAAATTGAATATTTTTGTTTTAATTCAACAGGTTCCAAAGGATGAACATGACAGGGGTCAAGCTGGATAAACTTTTATTGACACCCCTTATAAATTCCGGTGATTTTAGTATTAGTCAAATAAGAGATAAAGCTGGAGTGGACATGACATACTTGACCAATGACCCAAGTTTGACTCGACCCAGTTACAGTGGCTACTTTACAGTCAATACAGAATTCAATTCAAATTTGTTTTTCTGGTTCTTTCCTGCCAAAGTAAGAACTGCAATAATAATATTTAATAGTACAGATTTATTTTATAAAGTATTTTTTAGGACTTGGGAAATTAATTAATTAATTTAATTACAATTTAATTTAAATTGTTAGGAAAATGCATCGGAGGCTCCACTCATCCTCTGGCTCAATGGTGGTCCCGGGTCATCAAGTCTGAAAGGATTATTTGTAGAAAATGGTCCAATTTGCCTTAATAAAGATAATCAAGTGGTCCGTCGTGACGCCTCCTTAGCCAACAAATTTTCTGTTCTCTACGTTGACTCACCTGTTGGAGCAGGTAAATATTCAATTGATATTGATAATCATCATCAATATCTGATCTGGATCAAAATCAAAAATTTAAATTAACAGATATCGTACAGTTTTATAACATTTTTCAAATTTTCATTTAAGGCTTCAGCTTCACGGACAATGAAAAAGGCCGAGCGAAGGTCTTAGGAGATGTGAATCGTGACCTCTTGTCTTTCCTCAGTCAATTTTTCAAATTATTTCCAGAGTATCAAACTAGAGATTTTTATATTAGTGGAGAATCTTATGGAGGTACAGTATTATTAATAAATTATTATTAGTAGTAGAATCATCATCATCATCATCAAGGGTTTTAAAATGATTTTGATTTATTCTGTGAACAGGAAAGTATGTACCATCCCTTGCCATGTCAATCCATGACCAGAATTCAAAATCAGAGCCAAAAGACAAAATAAATTTAGTTGGGATCACCATCGGAGCTCCTTACGTCCACCCTCCGACCCAAGTGGAGTTTGGACAATTTATTTATGACAGTGGGCTCATAAATTCAGAACAGAGGGACATCATGATAGCTGAGGAGAAGAAAATTCATGTGGCCATCCAAGAGGAACGTTGGAGTGATGGTTTAAGTGTACGTCTATTAAATTAAATATTAAACATTTTAATACAGTATGACCATTAATTTTAATTTTAATTTAAATTATTAATAATAAGACGCTAATTTAAAATTAATTTATGTCTGTAGCTTCTCTTCAACTTGATACTCAACGTACCGGACTGTCTCTTCACAAAATTCACCGGCTACCTTGACAACGCAAATTACCTCGAGTCTTTACCAAATCCAAAAATTCCACAATATTCAGCCTACGTTGACCTCCCCCATGTTCGTCATACAATCCACGCGGGAGATACAAATTTCTACGACATTGAGCCCAACATTACTATGGACTTTACAGACATTTTTTTCGTCTCCGAGAGACCCAATTTATTAAAATTGCTTGACCTCAACTACAAAGTTTTGCTATATTCTTCCCAGTGTGACATGCTCTGTCCATTTCCTGCCCTCAATCGACTTGTTGAGGAATTGGATTGGGCTGGACAAAAAGAATTCCATGGTGCTTCAAGACAGGCTTGGAAGGTCAATGATGCTGTTGCTGGTTATGTGAGGAGGTCAAGGAATTTAATTTTTGTGCAAGTTTTAAATGCCGGTCATTTAGCTTTTATTGAACAACCAAGGGTGTGTGTGGACATGGTTCAAAGATTTATTAACAAAGAGTCATTTTAACATTTTAGTATTTAGTACAGATATTATTACTTGTTGAAATGTTGACCTTCTGCAGACAATTTTTTTTCTGAATTTTGCAATAAATAATACTCAAGGAAGTCAAGAACTCGGATTTGTTTTAATTATTTTATTTTTAAAATTATTACAGAAATTCCTACTGACAGTTTTGAATTTCGATACGAGTGAAATATTATCAAGTAGGGGTATAGGAGTATAGGGAATTTTAGAAGAGAAAAAAGAGTTTAATGATTTATTTAATTAATATTATTTTAATTATAATTTAAACTAAAGAGGGCCCATTGGAAGAGATGGATTTTCATAATGTGGTTCCTCAAGAGCCGCAGCCGCTTCAAGGTGGCTCTCAAGAATTCGAATAATTGAGTCAAATTTTGGTCGACGCTCTGGCATCATTTCCCAACATGGTAGAACCAGTTCTCTAAACCTGGAAATTAATTTTGAATGTTTTGAAGTTGTTAATTTTAAATGTGCCGCTAAATTTAAAATTTAAAGTATGAGATTTGGTAGTAGTATTTGGTATTTGATATTTGATATTTGGTGTTTGCTTACAAATTTTGGGACATTTGGGCCGGGCAACCCATTCGGGTTCCAGATTTTAAAAGATTGACAAATTCTGGATTCCAACTCAGGCCAGGGTAGGGTACTTCTCCAAGGCTAAATATTTCCCAAATTAAGACACCATAGGACCAAATATCAGACTCAATTGTGAAGGTCAGGTCAGACAAGGACTCGATGGCTAGAAAGAGAAATGAAATTAGTTTCGAAATAATAAATAATTTAAAGACAAAAGATTTATTTAGAGATTACTTCAAATTAATCTTATTTCTGCTATTTTAAGCATTAAGTATGAATTTTTAAATTACCTAGCCATCTCCAGGGAAGTGGTTCCTGTACATTTTTAATTGTGAGGATTAATGGGGATTAATGGATTAATTTTTAGTTAAATTTTTACTGCATATTGAATAGTGAATACTGAATTTAGGTTTCTAATTAAAATAATGAGACTTGAGACTTACTTGACTTTGCTTGACGTACATGGAGTATGCATATAATTGCCTAAAAACCAATTTTTGCAATTTTTACATTCGCAATTTTTTAAACAACATTTAGTCAACTTATAAAACAATTCCCAGCCTAATTGCTAATTAAGTTTTGTTAGTAACCTGGATAGTCCAAAGTCAGTAATCTTTACTTGTCTATTCTTTGTCAAAAGAATATTCCTTGCAGCCAAGTCCCCATGAATAACCTTGAGGATATAAAAATACGTGTAACCAGACAACCAGAGTTACGATCGTACACACTAAACTCTAGCTGAGGTCATGCCACATGCTAGGGTCATCATCTCATTGACTTACCTTTTTGGAAGCCAGATAGAGTAACCCTTGAGCAATTTCCCATGCCCATTTTGTGAGTAAATTGACGTTCAAGTCCTTGTTAGATTCCATGTTTGCATAACTTTCAACATTCAATACGCAATGGTGGGAAGGCGGGCAGTAAAACATTAATAGGTTAATAGGTCAAAATTTTGAAATAATTTTAAATAATTTGTCGTCTAAATTGACATTTTATTAATTTAAATATCTTCTCTCTTCTCTGATAATAATAATTTAGAAAAAAAAAATATTTGCAATACCTTTTCTGCCCGTCCATAAACTCGTAACGATTTTTCTGAAGGAAGGTGAGGAGACTTCCTAGGTCACAAAATTCAACGAATGCAAATACGATTCCTATAAGGTTATAAAGAAAAATTAATGAATTAAAATATTTCCAGAAATAATTAAAAATAAATACTCAAAAAAAAATTTAGTCTTGACTCCTTGACTTGTTAGTGTTACCTTGTCTTAATTGGACGGTACTGGCTCCAATTAAATGAATTAAATAAGGGCTCTCTCCCAAGTAAATTAAAATTTTAATTTCAGACAGGAGAGCCTTAATAGAATTTTTGTCGGGTGTTTTCACCGTTTTGACAGCCACTGGGACATTCCTCACTGACCCTTTGGTGACCAAACCAAAGGCCCCTGAGCCCAACACACTGTCGTAGTCTACAATAAAAATATTAATAATTAAATGCATCGTAGCTTAGCGAAACTTAATAACAATAATTAAATTTTTAATTGATATTTAAATTATTTAAATGTATTTACCAACTGTAAATTGAGATTTAGGAATTTCGTATTCTTTAGGATAAGCCTGAGCCAAAGGTTGAGCATATTCATTGTCACTAGGAGTGACCCCATTTTCAAATTCTCTTATCTCCTGGGCTGATAAAATCTACAAATCATCAGTTTTGATTTTTGAAATTTTGAACCCGGGAAAAATTGTAAAAATTTTTTAAAAAATTATATTCTCTCAATGCACAATGTTCAAATGAAGTGAAACCTCTTTCAAAAATCTTGTCCGGAAATAAAAATAGATGACCCCAGTACTCAAAATAAAGAGAACAACGAGTCCCGCCACGACCCAGTAAATGGGGAATCCTTCATCACTGGTGACGACAGATTGACCCTCTTGAGTTGAATTGACGGTGACCTGAGGTGTATTGACCCAAAAGGATCGATTCCCTTGTCCATAAATATTTTTGAATGTACAAACATACTCTCCTAGGACGTCTTGGGTCACTGTGTCAATCTCAAGGGTGGCTGAGCCTTGACCAATAGTTTCATTTAAAACCTACAGGGTAAAGACAGGATGTGATCCATTAAATTAAAATAACGTTAATTTAATTACTAATTAATGAAATCACAAATTACAAATGATTCAGAAATTGTACTGTGATTTTGTGCTTGAATTTATTTAAATTTGTGTAAATACTGTAAATCATGAAAAAAATATGGAATTTCTAAATTTGTAATTTTGACCTGGTCATGTCTCATCCACCAAACTGTTGGAATAGGTTGACCACTTGCTTGACATTTGATGATTTGTTGATTTGATCCCAAAACAAATTTAAAATTGAACCACATGTTCGTCACTTTTGGTTCATTTCCATCTGTACAAATAATTAGTAATTTTATGATGTCATTTCATATAATTTTCTTAAAATTGGAGCCACCCGTTTTGGTCTTTTGTTTAAAATTATTTTGAAATTGAAAATTTGAAAATCTACCCGCCAAATTAAGGTCAATGAAGGAAGTAGCCCAGTGATGAGAGTCGTAGAATGACATTGAACAAGAGACTTGAACCACGTCACTCGTCAAATTTACGAAAAGTCTTGGAAAGTCATCCTTGTAGAGTGCATCTTTGTACACTAATAGTAATAATTTAGTTAAATATTAAAATTAAATAATTAATTGCCACATTTTGTTCTTCAAATTCCCAATTGACAGATACACACAAGTGATAAGTGATAACAATACTCTCACCAAGTCTCGTCGTCCCATTTTTATTTTTAGTGAACCACAAAACAGGTCGAATGACAGCATGGGGGACATGACGACATACAAAAATGAAGGGGTCACGTGTGTACATTAATTGTGAGATGGCAGGTTCATCCAAACGAATTTTTAGGTAGGTACTTGAGGGTGCTTGAGGGTTCATTGGGAGCCAGTCTGGATATAAAATAAAAATTAAAAAATAGTTTTCTAATTTAATTTCAATCACTTTCTATCCACTTTTTTATTTCCTATATAAAATTATTTCATTAGAATTGTGTACTGATTCCCGCTGGAAATTCAAATATTTGTCCATTAACAGCCGTTGCAAACTCAATGTACTTGTACTGCCTCCCAGTTGTACAGAAAAGGACACCATAAGTAGACTCCCGGGTCACATTGAATGAAAAACTATTAGCATAGGGTTGAATCCCACTTTGAACGGTGTAGCTCAAATGTGAAAATATCTGTCCCCGGTAAATTCAAAATTCAACTAAATTTTAAAATTATTTCGATTTATAGATAGAAAATGAGTCAATGACCCTGCGAGTAATTTATTGAATGATTAAATCAAAAATGGTATGAAGGAATTAAACTTTCTTCTTTACAAAATTAAAATTTACCGGAAGTACAAATTCTCGGGATAGATTGAGTTGTGTAAAGGAGGTCAAAGGTTGACCCCATGATAAAAATTTTGCATCTTTTGAGGGCTCTGTATTAAGGAGACATCGTAGACTTGAATATTGACTAGATTTATTTTGATTATCTACTACAAAAAGTTTCAACGAATCCGTGTCCTTGGTCATTTTGAGTTGATTCAGTCCAAAATCAACGCGAGGAGTGTCATCTGTTCATTTTATATAAAAAAAGAAAGATAAATATACAAAAGATTAATCAACATTCGTAATTTAATTTTCCGCCAATTTTTGAAATCGAAATGTAAAAATAATTTTGAATTTTATTTAATATTTTTAATATTTTTTAAGCCTACTTGTTGACGTTGCTCTCCACATTAAAGTTTTATTGGGAAATGAAATTCTACACTCAAAACCGACATTTTTCCAATTAATTTGAGGGTGGTCAGTCACAGTGACTTGAAAACCGACAGAGGGGTCATAGGTGACTAGTGACGTCATATCAATTTTTTCTCCACCATGCTTCATAATTAAAATTTGAGTTGACCCCACAATCTCATAATGAGAAATTCGGCAGGGTATGATGAGGGTCAATTTATCATTTATTATTTTCTCGTATTCGTACTCTGTGTACTGATTCCACATCAAAGTTGGCTTGTCCGCCATCAGTGGCTCTGCATTTCAAAATTCATTTTTAGAAAATCAAAATTCAAAATTGGCGGGATTTTTTTTCGTATAAATCGAAATGTGTGTAAAAATGATCCAAATCGGAAATTAATTAGTATAAAAATTATTAAAATTTAATAATTTTGTTCTTACCTTCAAAGAAAAAATAAAAAGAGAGAAGACTATCAAATTCATCCTTGTACATTTCCTGAATATTAAATCTGGCGGTTCTTGAATAAATAATGGGATTTAAAATTTCCCTCCTATTTGGACCAATGTAACTCTTAATATTAGTTTGATAATCCTCATAAAGTTTTTGATTGCTAGTGATGGTCACTGTCATGCCATATAATTGAATTGAACGATTGGTGTACTCTCCCTCCTCATTGACGTCAACTTGAACGTCCTTCCAGTACAAAATTTTGACGGCTTCTGTGGGCTTGAAAAATTTAATGAGAAAATGAACTTTTAATGTTTTAATGATGAACGATCAAATTGGGATTTAAAAATTTCAATATTATTTTGATTTTTGGAAAATTGTAACATTCAAACCCGAAATCCATCGTAGACCAAATTCAAAAGATATTGAGCCGAACAGTTTATGGTGAGGACTTTTCAAAATTCAAAATTCAAAATTAATTAATTAACAGCAACATTTTTTCAAATTTTTAAATTTCCCTCCAGAATTGAAGGATATCAAAGAAGGTATTTTTTTTTGTTGGTGAGTTAAACGATTCAACTACTCGTCAGTTTATCAGATTGTGAGATACTCACCTCCGTACTCTCCAATAATTCGAAATTGATTCGGCTTGACTTGTACACATTGAAAATCTTTTCCCTCCATCAAGGATGTCTCAATTGTACAATTTGGCTTCAGACGGGTACGGGTCGTCTCATTGGACCTGACCGGATCGGATTTCGAATCTGAATCCGGAAGCGGAAGCTGATAAGTGACTAGGACCGGATCGTCGATTGTCATGTGAGTTGAAATTGATGTAAAACAATTGACAGATTGTTGTCCTCTCACAGTGACCTCAATCCCCATCATGCTCCATGTTAAGAGAGTCATTATGAAAAATTTTGTGACACTGACACTGACCTCCTCAAGTCCATAATATTTAATAGAAAAGAGGTCAGTGAGGTCACGTGCTAAGAACCCCATGACTCACAACACTCACGTGTTCAGTGTTCAGACTTGACTTTTACTTGACATTAAATACTTGTCCGGATTAAATCCGGTGGAACCAATGCTTTCATTTACCCGGCACGTATTTTAAAGTTGAAATAAAAATCATAAATTATAAATAAAACCGAAGTCATAAATGGGTATGAGATAATAAGTTAATTTAAAAATTTAATTGTTATTGTAAAATGATGACAACTAGTTTGTAATTTGTATAGTACAAGAAACATGAAGAAGAAGGACAAGGACAATTTAAATAAAGTTTCCTTATTTCCTTTACAACTTTTAAATAATCTCAACAACTTGTGCTACAAATAGTGACAAATACAAGTTAAACTCTAGTGAAAAATATTTAAAATTTCAATTCAACATTTCCAATCTTTTCCTCTAAGGCTTACCCTTTACCTTGCCACAATTGTGGTTATGGAGGTGGTGTGGGATGGGCCGTGTGAGGGTGTAGATAAATTCATAATTTGGAATTCCACATTGAGGTCAACTTCCTCCTTTTGCAAATCGTATTTTGTATTGACATTATAGGACTATAGGTATGGTATATATCTCTTGGTGGTTTTTTACCGTTTTTTCAATGAAAATTGAAATTAATTCCCATGACTTGTCAATTTTTCCTCTTGACTTTGTCTGAATTTGGAATTTTGATCTCGAATTTACTACTTACTGGATAACAAATACAACAATTTGAGAATCAGAATGAAATTTTTAAAATAAATTATGTGGGAAGTTTGAATTCTCATTGCCCTTTCTCCTTTCCCCTTTAGAATTTAGTATCCAATGAAATTTCGAATTATTAGATTAGGCCCACACTCCTCCTTTTTTTGCAGCTCACCTTTCTAGCCTTTATGTTAGAAATGTTAGAGTAGAAAATAATACAAAATTGCATAGATTTAACGTTTTATAAACAATTTAACTAGTAATTTTCAGGGTCGTCTTTTACTTTATAGTTTACTGAAAAAACTTGTTTCAATGAACAACGTACCAAGCAGCGAAATTACACTCCAAGCACAATCAATCAATCAATTAATCAATCAATCAATAAAGCTAACAATTTTCCATTTACCTCACCCGAGGTCAACAAAAAAAGATTTATGTTTCAACAATTTGACGACCAGGACCAGACCTCACGACGCCTCACGTTGACCGGTTGACGATACGTTTGCTTTGGCTTTGGCATTTGCCATTTGCCCATTGCCATTCAGCTTCAGAATTCAAACATTTTCTTAACTCCAGAGCTAAAACATAAATACAAATAAATTCAAAGCATTCCTTCAAGACCTGACTTGTTTAAAAAAAATTAAAAATTGTTGTAAAATTTAAAATATAATCCTATAATTGAATATATTAGTAATTGGCGCCATGCTACCTCAATCTCAACCTCAGCAACTTGTCCTACGACCCTACTTGACCCTGAAATTCTCCACTTTTTTAAAAGTCCTTCCCATTGAAGTGGACAAAAATACATTCAAAATTAAATTAATCAAATTTCCCGGCTCCGGCGTGCAAACTTTTTGGACTACTTGAGAAGTTTTAATTATTGTTATGCCCCTCACTTGGAATTTTTTGCTGATTCTATTTATCCTTCTATCTTCATTTTATCCTGAAATTCATATTTTTTGGTTAAATTATTTAAATTATTTATATTTTGAATGGCGGGAATAGCCCTGGCAAATTATTTATTGGCCCAGTTTTGTAATGGGAATGGCTCACTACTTATTTTGGATAGAGACTGTCATCTATGCTATTATTCATGGACTTATGTTCATCAATGGATCGATTTTGAGACTGGAGGAAATTACAGCTGTTTTGAAGTACAGTGAACAATCTTTTGGATCCATTTGACCCTTAACGGTCAAAGCTTGACCTTTTACTTTTTATCTAAACTTTAGATTCTAAAGTGGCTTCACTGGCTTTGATTTTTGATTTTTGGATTTTGATTTTTTGATTTTCAGAAGCCACAGGGGAGGCAATGACCTTCGTGGGAATCTTGACAGGATGCTCAAATTGAAAAAAGATGTGAAGGCACTCCACGTGCTTTTACACATGTCAAATATTTTACTTCCCGCCATCGTCTACGGGGCAAAGATTCTCGGCCTTTGCATCACCATTGCGGCAACTTTTATGGTCGTTCGACTACACATCGAAATGCCGCTCCTGGCTGCCGCCTCCTGTCTTTTAATAGTCGAAACGACGGCGGCTTATAAATTTATTTTTGATAATGGTCTCCAACTCTCAGTTGATCATAAAGAAATGAAAAAATTGATGCTCATGTCATCCCATTCTTGGTTCTGCCTACAAAAACAGAAGGTCAAGGCCAAAGCCAAGGTCAATGTCAGCGAACTAACCCCTACCTCAATCGCAAAGGCAACCGCTGTAGAAGTAGCAGCTCCATTGGCAGTGGCGGGTCAAACGGTTCAAGAAAGAATTCGTGAATTTGTATTGAGGTCATTGGCTCTGAGGCAAGAGAAAGAGGTCAAGATGGTGATGAAGTCAATGCCGAATTTTAGGTTGAAGGATGGATTTCGAAATTTGGAAAAGGAGGCAACTTTAATTTTTCTTCACTATTACGTCACACAAGTCATCGCTCTTCTTCTTGCCTTTTAAATTAAAATTTAAAATTTTCCCGCATTTCACAAATTGAGAAATTGTTCAATGTATTCAATACAATTTACAATACAAGCAATAAGTGTCATTTGATTTTTTATTTCATTTTAAGTTTAACAATTTTTAGCATAAAATTTTGAGGTTTTTTTAAGATTTTACTTTTTACAATTTGAATCACAATTTGAAATTTTAAAAACAGTGAGAAATGAGAAGGATATTACATAACTCATAAGAACTAATTGTAACAAGTATCAACTAATTTTGTATGACTTGACCACTGGAATGATGAACGAGGGTCAAGACTTCTTGAGGATTGAGTCCAATATTGGCGCGTTGATTCAAATCTTTGTAAAAATCTACAAGCTCCAAATGACTAGAGTGTAAATGATTAGAATCACAGCATTTATTCACATCTTCAGCTCTTTCTCTTGGTCTTGATGAGATTGATGACGTAGGCAGAGGTAGACATGCACATATATTTGTTGTTGTAGTTGTGGAACCAACTGACAGTGGATTAATTGGATTATTATTATCCATATGATTATGATTACTATTATCCTTGACAATATTTAATTTGGTTCTCTTTCTCTTTTTAATAATTGCTTTCTTTTTAGTACAAAATATTTCAAATAATTTTTCACCTCTACAGCCTCTACTAGAATTACTAGAAACTTTTTTGACACTTTTCTCTTCCTCTTGTGCAGTCATTGACAAATTGGTCTCAACTAATTTTTCGGCTGTATTTTTATCCATATTCAAGTTCACATGATTCAGATTGGAACTAGTGCAAGTGGTGTCAATTTGAATTTGGCTCATTGGTTTAATTTTGTTGAGCATGAGTTGTGGAATTTGTGACTCATCAAAATTTCGAATAAATTCGTCAACATCTGAATCTTCATCAAGGGGATCAATTATTTTGGGTAGCATAAGCATAGAATCTTGAATGAATGATTCTACGTCAAGAAACTCGTCCAAGTCGTCCATTTTCAGGAACTACGACCTACCAAAGGATGCCAAAGGTCAGCTTCAGAAACACAGAATTCAGAAGCTGGAGAATAAGATAATCCTATTAGGATTTATCTTACTTATAAGTTTTTGCAAGTCTCTATCGACTCAATGGTGGGGTCAAAAAATTTGATCCAGCGATGGACATCACTCTGGACAATTAGTTCAATGGCTCTAAGTTGACACCGAAGGAGATGCAGGCTTACGTCACGGACGTTCCCAAATGATGAAGGGATTGATTTTAACCATAGGGCTATACTTTAATCTTGACAGCTATCTCGATTTTGATTTTCACTCATGACCAATTGGAAGAGGAAGATAAAGTACGTTGTCAACGTCCCAATGACCTAAATCAATCGTCCATGTCATTACGTCATTCATGTATGTGTCATTTCATCAATCGCAAATAAATTTTAAGCTCAATTTAAAGTGTATATTTACCACCTATTCTACAATTTTTTTTCCTAATTTGAAAATTGCTTACAACGGTAAAGATGCCATGATTGATGGTGATAACATTGAGAGCCATTAAAGTCCATTTCCAACTCAGAATCCACTCCATCACTTCCCTTAGCTAATAATCCATAATATTTTTCAATAAAATTTTAACAAATTAATTTTATTAATTTCCATAATAATAAAAACAAAAACCACTTTTTTCAGTTTTGACTTTACCTGAGCCCAATCAGCCACGTCGACGTCATTTTTTTTGCGCGACAGTGAAACTTGACGCAAGGAGTCAGTCAAATCATCCCGCCACTGACTCATCTGACAGTAAATTATTAAAAGATTCATTAGTCATTACGGTGTTTACTGATTGATTTTTAATTTTGTAGTCGAAATGTCGAAGATTGTGAATTTTTTTTAAAGTTTTGAGGATTCACAAATCCCAATAAAATTGACAATACCGTGGACTGTACAAAATTGCTAAAATTAGCCATCAAAAAAATTCCCGAGATGCCAATTGGCCCATAGCCAATCAGGTCAGCATCACTCCAAGCGTCCTTAACTGTCACCGAAACAACGGCCAAGATGATCCAGACGGTTCCCTTAAAGATCATTGCGAGAGCATAAATTCCTGCAATATTCCCATAAATTTTGAAAGATTTTTTGAGGAGTACAAATCTCCCAGCTAATTCCTCTACATTCAAATTCGAATTAAAATTCAAATTTTCCTCCTCTGCATTTTCTTCAACTCCATCTTTATCTCCAACTACCAGAATTTTTAGTCCATTCTTGGAAATCTTAGATGATGATGATGATGATGATCCCACGCGAGGCCTAGAACAACTAGTCTCACTAGACGCTTTTATTTTTATTTTCATGGCCATGTAGGTCAAATGACCTTGAAGGTCACCACAGAGGTCGGCATACAGGTCCATGAGGTTGACCCCCAAAATGACGACAAAGCCCATGCCAAAAATGGTGGACCAGAGGACAGTGTAGGTTGAAAATAGGAAGATGGACACTTCCCAAAATCCGTTATCATTGGGGAAGATTGTGGCATTGTAAAGGGCCACGTTGCTATGGAAATAAGAATGATCCACAAAAGTGTAGAATTCTTTGATCCCTGTGAGGCCAAGTACAGTGATGAGCATAAGAAAATATGTTTTCTTATAATTTTGGGCATTTCCAAATCTAACTAACCCCCTCTGGGTCACTTAGGTCAAATTCAAGTCGATCTGAGACGGGGAATGGGACTGGGACTGGGACGATTGGGTCAATGAGAATGACCTGGTGGTCTTGAGTGCCTCCAAATTTTGGACAAGGGTCAAAGTTTCCCTGGAATAGAAGATGGCCACAAGTCGAATTATGAAATCGGTCAAGTAGTAGGCAATCCAGTAGGTCAGCATGATGATTTGGCGGGACAAAAGTTTTGAATGGGTAATGACCGGAATGGAATTTGTGATGACATAGTCTACAACGTATAGACTGAAAAAGATGGCCACCAGGAGACTGTAGACTATAGGCACAAAGGCATGCCAATAATGGTCTTGGGAAGGAAAAGGATGGTCATTGACCTTGTTTTTGTTTGATTTTGACTTTGACTGACAATGAGAGGTCATGGATTTGACCTGTGCAAATGACAGGGGAAACATGCCGTGGAGCCATGATGACCAACTGGAGAATTTCAGGAGGGTCTCCATATTACCAATTACATGTGACAGAATTTTACGACTGACGTGGGTTGTGATTGTGAATGCTTATAAAATTCTAGAAGCAATAAAACAATAAGGACAAAACCAAATTAAATTAATTGATTATCAACTACAACAAGACAACAACATTTGCTCATTCTCTATCCTCACCAGCTTGGTTGGTGGCTTGGAGGGTGGAACACCATAATGAAAATTGTAATTTACAAAGTGCAGGTAAAATTTGAAATTAGTTGATTAGATAATATTATGATAAGCAATATATGTTATGAGGCTGATATTTATTTGATTAACTGTGATGGTGAATTTAGTGTGAAATGAACTGTAACACAAGTACGACATAACCTTTCAACTAATTGAATTTAATTGAACTAATTGGCTGTACAGAACTCAATTTTTAACACTATAATAAAGTCTACAATACAACACAATTTGAAATTTGAAGTTCAACAACAACCATAAACTGTAAATGAGTTCACGAATTAGTAAATTAGTAGAATGAAAAAGAACGTATGCCTATTAAGAAATAATTTCTTTTTCCCGATAAACTATTTTATTTTATTTTCTCAATAGAAGCATTTTTTCCCCCGATAGAAAGATTTTTTTCCCCGATAGAAAGAATTTTTTTCCCGATAGAATCTTTCTTTCCCCGGTAGTATCTTTCTTTTTCCCAATAAATTCAAAAATGAATTTTCAATGCAAATAAGGTCGGGGGAGGTCATTGGAATGAGGACATGAGTAGGATGTCTAATAATTTGTTGGACATTTTGTCCCGTTCAAGTGCCCACAACAATCAAGCAATGGTTGCCCCTTTTTTACTAATCATGTACTCACAACGTTTCCACTTGTATATTTTCTTCTTTTGTAGGCCATACTTCATTTTTGCCATTGTAATACCATTATGTATAATTGTATTGTCTATCAGAATCAATTTTAAATGAGTTGAGAGGACTTTTTTTCTGTACTTGTGTACTCGAGCAAATGGCAAAAAGGATGTTGAATTAACTCGTTTAGTGTCAATTATTCCATATGGCTGATATGGCCTCCCATGACATATTTTTATACTAACGATAAATGCTACAGACTACAGACTGACTGTAAGTACTGATTGAGTTAAATTCTGTAATGAAAAACACAGATATTCGAGCATGTACATTGTACAGGGTGCTCATTAACCATATGCCCCCCTCTGGAGCCGAAATGGGACAGATCAGAAAAAATCCTAAAAAACAGTTTTGTAGAGAATTTAGTTGTTAATCAAGCGCCCTTAGTCCCAATGACCTAGGTCAAAGAACACGGATCTGAGCGCGAGATTTCAAAATCAATTCGAGATTTTTCAACTTTTTCTTGAAAAATGAATTATTTCTGGGCAGTATAAATTTTCATTTAAAATTTGGAATTTTGGCAGTGAATAAAATAAGGCATGTATTTTTGAGCCCACTAAATTAATTATGTATGCCACTATATTCTATATTATTTTCACTAAAAATATTTCAATACCACTAAAAATATTTCAATACCACTA
>JAQIVZ010002626.1:0-19323 GCA_034700945.1 Arrhopalites spinosus | reverse complement strand
AAAGACGTGCAATATAAGTGTATTTAAAATGTTTACCTGTTTAGTTGTACTGGAGGAACACAGAGAACAATTTATTGTCACAAAATAACAAGGTGTAGATAATTCATTTAAAATGCAGATTATATAAAAGACAAACATATTATTTTAATTTTCCAAAAATACAGGAAAAAAACTTCTAAGTTTTGTTCAAACTTTTTTTTTCCGCGCCTCTCCGAGTCGTCCTTTTGGGGAAATTAATTGGCTTTAAAATTAAATATCTTTCAAGGCGGCAGGAAGCGGGAGCTAATTTCAATTCTATTATGACCATTTAATTATGGACTTACTATTCTGTAAAAATGAGCGTGACGTTTTGTGACGTTTTTTAGTTTCACTCCAATTTGTAACTTCCATTTAAAATGCATTGGAGGAAAAGCTTTGATTTTTTTTCATGACGTCACTTTGGCTATTGCGGCCTGCTATAAATGACGCACAAAAACCGCACATTCTTCAACATTGAATTTCTCAATTCGCTGAAAGAATACCACTGCCCCCTTTTCCTGTGGATTCTCACATTTTATAGGAAAGAAAATGAGTAGAAAGTCCAACAGAATTACGAACCCGCCAGTTAGATTAAATTATGGGGCACCAGGGGAGCAGATTCCCGCCAGACCCGAATCCAGAGGTGAAAGTCCCCTGATAAGTGTCAACCACTCTCTGGATACTCCAGAAGGTCAAAGAGAAATAGAAATAAATGGAAGAATGAAAGCGGCAGGCTTTAGTAATAGGGCTATAACATCACACCTGAAAAATCTACACCAGGGGGTGACCACATCCTCAAGTCAAATTCCCCAAGCAGTAGGAGTAGATGTAGACAACAGCACAAACCCTGGAGGTGAAACTGAATTTTTGACAATGCGGGAATTGCATTTAATTCTTGGACAAGCGGCTGCTCCTAGTTCAGGTCAGGCGTCAGGAGCAGGAGCAGTTTCAGGTGTAGGTGAAGATCAGGCTAATGATACTACGCTAGTAGACAACAAAGAAAATCATGATTCGACTCAAGTTGAAAATGTTGAGGACCCTGACACAACTATGTTAGTGTCAGAGGTTGGGCCACCTGGACCCTTGATAGTGGCAAACCATTTGAAAATTGGGGTTCAGTAGCTCTTTACTCATACGGGCAACTTGCAAAAACATATGGCTGGAATTTTTATCGAACTGTTTTTGCAAAGTACCAAAATCTTACCAAAGAAGAGGAGGAACTTATTGATCAATCAGACGACATAAAAAGAAACTTTTGGATCTATTCAGTTTCAAATGTGGCGCGAGAAAATCTGTTTTCTTTTTATAAAAGTTATGGGGTTCCAGTTAGTGAAGAATGAGAAGACAAAGTCAAACATTTTCCAATAAGTGACTTGTCAATGAGTGATATTTTAAATTCAACTGGTACTAAATGAACAATAATTTTGTTGGCTTCAAAGTTTCTGATTTATTCGAACACAGTGTCAGATATTCGACCAGTCAAATTGTTAACCCGTTAATAAAGTTTAATAATAATATTAATAGTCCTTGAGATCAGACTAAAAAATCTGCTCTTTTTATATTAGTCCATTAAAATACCTAAGCTATATGTTAAGGTAAGTAAAAATAACCAATTGGTTCTCGACTAACAGCCACCAAAAAAAATAGATGAAAATAATTATTGTGATTATAAATTTTATCAAACAATTTTTTGGCATCAAAATAATAACATGAATTAATGATTAGATTGGTGATGTAATTTAAAAATGTCATTACATTGCAATTAAATTCCACTCAAGAAAAAGTTGAAAGGAAAACGAGTTGGAGTTGTCCTTACAATTGTGAGTCACAGGAAACTCACACATTAAAATTGTTGCGTCCCCGTCCATTCAAATAATTTGTCTCGTCGTGCAAGTGTTGGGATAAATGAGGCTGATTCCCCTTCACTTTTTGAGCATGTGAAAATGGCTATTGTCTGGCTGTGGAGGCAGGAAAGAATGGGGAAAAATAGAGGAAAAATGGCGTGTTGACAACAAGGATAATTTGCATGACAAACTGCAAAAATTGTAGCTGTTAGAGGGGGGAAGATGGATTCCAGGGTAAAGTCCAGGGACGATAAAATAGTGAGGAAAAGGACAATCAAAAGAGGGAATTTTGAGGCCAACAAGTGGGGAGGTAAGAGCCCCGTCTCTATTTTTGAGGAGAATTCCTTGAACACTAAAATGGAAACCAGTTTAGTCTTCAGCTGTCCATCATTAACTTTATCATCTCCCTCTAATGCATTTCTCTAATCTCCCTCATCCTCTTCCCATTCCTCATTTTATCCTCTCTCCCACATTTTTTGCCGGACAACAAAATTCTTTGGTGACCAAATTGTGAAACAATTTTGTGCAAAAAAAATTGCAAAATGCGATTAATTAAAAAAGAACGGGATGATGGATTACCCATCCTCACAAGATTTGTGGTGATACGAAATTCAACTAAATTTAAAAAACAGAAAAAGGAAAATGGAACAGTTAATTCAAGTGTGTTTGATAATTATGGATTTAGTGACAATGATGAGAATTTGAATGTAAGAATTATTTGCAAATAATTATCATTTAATTTTGAATTATTTAATTAATTATTTGAGTGTAGTCTTATTTCAGTTTTGAAAATGACCAAGAAATTATTCCCAAGTTGGGTGCGAAAAAATCTAAATTTGAACCGAGTTTGGCTTGGACTTTGAGCAGCAAAAAATTTAATCAAGGTTATTAAACTCATAAATAATTAATTAGAGAAATAATAAATTTAATTTAGAATTATTTAAATATTTCAGGACCTGACCAAATTCTTCCTTCGAGGGCACTCTCAACGAGTTTTCCAGATGGAGCTGTGCGAATAGCGCAATTACAGGTGGAGGCACCACAAGCAAGACGTACAACAATTTCAGTGCCTTCGTTACTCAAAAGTGCCGCGGAAAGGGCGCCAAATCGGGATGCTTTGGCTGTCAAACGTGATGGCGATTGGCAAAAATGGACATACAAGTATGGAGCTATTTGCACAATTTTAAATTTAATTAATTTGATTGTTAATTAAAATTTGTAGGGAATATTACAACGAAGTCCGCACAGTGGCAAAAGCATTCATCGCTCTGGGATTGGAGCGCTATCACTCCGTTTGTATTTTAGGATTCAATTCTCCCGAGTGGTTTTTTGCTGATTTGGGGGCCATTTTTGCGGGGTAACATTCAAAATAAAAATAATTCAACAATTTTCAAATCTTTCCGCTGGAATTCAACAGGGGTTTTGCAGCTGGTATTTACACGACGAATTCACCAGAGGCGTGTGCTCACTGTGCAATAGACAGCAAGGCAAATATTTTTGTGGTAGAGGACAGTAAACAATTGGCGAAAATATTGCAAATTCGCCATCAACTCCCCCACCTCAAGGCAATCATTCAGTACACGGGGGAGCCGTCCGAGGAAGGGGTCCTCAGTTGGCCGAACCTCCTTCTTTTAGGCAACGACCAACCCGACAAACTTTTAAATGAACGACTCTCCCAAATTTCTATTAATCAATGCTGCACTCTCATCTACACTTCCGGTAACTTTCATTCTCTTAAATTAATTATAACTCCAATTAAATATTTAATTTTAATTTTTTTGTAGGCACCACAGGGAATCCAAAAGGGGTAATAATTATTTAAATTTGACAAAATTGGTAATTGAATTTGGTAATTAATTGGAATTAAAAATTTGAAGGTCATGTTGAGTCACGATAATATGACGTGGACGGCGTATGTGAATGGGGAAAGATGTCGATTTCGGGATTGTGAAGAAGAATACATTTCATTTTTACCCTTAAGTCACGTGGCTGCCCAACTAGCCGACATCATTTGTCCCATTTGTTTCTGCAGTACAATGTACTTTGGTGACAAGGATGCCCTCAAAGGCTCCCTCTTGGAAACCATGAAAGAAGTTCAGGTACTTTCTCAGACCTTTGACTTGTCCATGGCGGAATTTAACTAAAATAATTTATGTTTTGGTTTTTGTAAAGCCCTCAAAATATTTTGCTGTACCTCGCCTGTGGGAGAAAATGTATGAAAAAATGGGGGAGGTGGGGCGGAACACGAAAGGGGTCAAGAAAATTGTGGCAACGTGGGCTAAATCCAAGGGCCTCGAGTACAATCTGAAACGAATGGCGGGGTCAAGGAACCCTTCAAGTGTTGGATTTTGGCTGGCCAATAAATTTATTTTGTCTAAAGTCAGAACTGCATTGGGGTTCCAACGGTGTAATCTCCATTTATCTGGCGCGGGTAATTTATTTAAATATTTGTAAGTTTATTTTATTTTAATGAGTCATTTTTGATTTTTTGTAGCCCCCATCTCACAAGAAATTTTAAAATATTTCATGTCCCTCAACATTGTGGTGACAGAGGTCAGTGGCCTTGAATTAAATAATTATATTTAATTATTAAATTGAAAAAATGACCCAGAATTCAAATTTAACGCTCTTTATTTTGCCCGCTTTAGGTGTATGGACTCAGTGAAAGTTGTGGCCCTCATTCTCTTGGTATTGAGACGGCCTTCAAATTGGGTAGCTGTGGCCTCGCCCTTCCTGGCTCCAGCACTAAAGTAACTAAATCCCGCTAACTTTGCGTAAATTCGAATTGTAATTTTTGTGAATTATTGTAGATTTGTGACCCGGATGCGGAAGGCAACGGGGAAATATTGATTGGTGGGCGGAATGTAAGTATGGGGTACCTCAACGACCCGGAAAAAACCCGGAAGGCAATAGATGAGGAGGGGTGGTTGCACTCGGAGGACGTGGGTCACTTGGATGAAGATGGCTACCTTTTCATCACTGGGAGACTCAAGGAAATTTTAATTACAGCGGGCGGGGAGAATGTGGCCCCTGTTCCCATTGAGGATCGGGTCAAGCATGAACTCCCGTTCATTAGTCACGCCGTTGTTTTGGGCGACCGACTCAAATTCCTTTCCATTCTCCTCACCCTTAAGGTCAGTCCTTTACTATTTTTATTTACAAATGGCGGGCAATTAACTAAATTTAAAATTGTAGACTGAAATTGACACGGACACTCAAGAACCCTTCAATACTTTACTGCCATTTACGAGCCAGTGGATTCGGGAAAATGGCGACTGTCACGTGATGACCGTGGAGGATGTCCTCAATGAAATTTATGTCAAGAAAAATGAAAAGGTTTTTCAAACTTCTCTCTAAATTATTTTGAAAATTTTACCATTACAAGCCAAATGCTAAAGAAAGTGGCGGGAAAATAATTGCGAATGTTTTTATTGGATAGTTGATAAAGGGAATTCAAGATGGAATAAACCGAGCAAATGCAAAAGCGCCATCTCAAGCCACAAAACTCCAAAAATGGCATCTCCTTCCCCTCGACTTTTCAATTCCTGGAGGTGAACTTGGTCAGTTAAATTAAGACAATCAATTTAATTGGTATTTAATTATTAATTGGAATTAAAGACAAATTTATTTGATTGGGAGATAGGTCCGACATTGAAATTAAAACGTGGGGTGGTGTGCAAAAAATATGAGAAAGTCATTGACCAACTTTACACGTGACTAATAAAATAAAATGTTGTTAAATTATTTTATCAATGTCCTCACATTTATTGACATTGAATTCAACATGGAATAAAAATAATTGAATTTAATTATTTAATTAAAGTAGACAATCAAGTTGTCTTTCTCTTGTTTCTTAAAATTCCATGCCTAGACAAGAATTAGTAAATAATTAGAAACTTGAAGTTCCTCAAACCAAAAATAAAATGAATCCTTTACTGTTCAAACCGCCATTTTCATGTGTCTCGAATTATCAAGTCGCCATTTTTTGGGTACGGTTTTTATTTGACCTTCTGTCCGGGTTGAATTAGCGAGCAAATGTTGTGTAGTTATTTTAATTTGTAGTGTAATTTCATTTAATGGTGTCCGTTGTAGACAGAATTGCATTGTCCAATTAATTGGCATTTACCCCATGCATATTGGGAGTACGCATTTATCTAAATAAACAACAACATCCCAATTGCGTGTCCCATCAAATTTTGTCATGTCTCCAAACTCAATTGTAAAAGTGTACCACACCAAAAGTCAACAATAAATTATTTTTGTGTCATTACCAATCCACTTTTGACATTACGGTAATTTAAATCCCCCATTTCTGCCATTCTCATGAACATCGGTCGAGTTGGCCAAATAATTTGTTGAATCATATGCAAGAATTTAAAAACACTGCCATTTGTCTAGAATTGTCATCATCATGATTGTCAGCTTGGTGGACGGAAGCATGGCCAAGTCAGAGAAATTGTCCAAAGTTGAACTCACCTCTCTTCCCAAATTTTCCCTGGCTCTCAGCATCCCGCCACTAAACCATTTAAAAAATAGTCCAAGTGTGGGCGAGCAGTTTTGGGTAGTGGCCCAAATTTTGAGGGTTTTTGGGAGCACCCCCATTAATTACAGGAAGGATGAGACTGGGAGAAAAATATTTTATTTTGATGTAAAATCCCCTCGAAATATTGTACCTTTCGTGTCGGCATTGATAATTTCGTTTCTTTGGATAAAATATTTCATTGAGTTGATCTTCAACGTCCCCGTCATTGATAAAAGTTTCCGAGCTGGGAAAGAAAACTTTTTGAGGTTTACCAGCCAATGGGAAACCCAATACCAGGCCGAGGAGCATGGACTAATCAATTTGACCCATTTGACCAAAATTGTTTTTGTCCTCCTCCCGTTAATTGGCATCCTCACAATTATCTCCAGCTGGGAATGTAGCCCACAAATTTCTAAGTTTTTGAACAAATGGGATGATATTGATGTGGAGTACAGGGCCATCTTTGGGGACTATGACGTAGAATCCGGGGAACCCTTGACCTTTGTCAATTTGGTCCAATGGAGAAATTGGTTCCTATTTCTTTATGTTGGGGTCACGTCAGGTGTCACCTGTCCTCTGTATGTCCATTACAACGTTCATTATGAGAGAAAGTTGGAACTCTTTTTTTTGACCATTTTTTCTGTCGTCTTCTTCGCTTTCCCGCTACTCCAGGTTTGAATTTTTAGTTTAATTTAAATGTTAATATTTTGAAAATGTTCCGAAATTTCAGGACGTCCAGTTGTTACTGACATTCAAGACAATTTCAGAGGCATTTCGAACAACAAAAATTCAAATATCCCGCCGACTTAATTCTCCATATGGGAACCTGACCGTGTCTGAAATCGGGTCATGGCGTCAATTAATTTGTTCGATTCGAAGTCAAAGTCAATTTCTTGGAGATTTTTTGAAATGTCATCTTCTCTTTTATTTGGCGGCCAAGACGGTGTTAATCACGTGTCTGACTTTTATTATTCTGAATGGGGACTACAGTAATCCGGATGTGGCCCGAGCGTCCATGGTCTGTATTGGCTTTCTTTGCATGAATTTTATTCAAATTTGCGTCAAAACCATTTTTGCAGAACAAATTACACAACGGGTAAGAATACGTCGACTCTTAAATTTTAACTTGAGGGGTCAAAGGTCAATAATGGTAATTGGAACTGTAGGAGAAAGACATTGCGGTGGAGTTGGCGTGTGTCAAGAGTTGGGTTGGGGCTGACAATTCTGTCATCTTAGGAGAGGTAAAAAAAAGTTTTGGTCCACAAATTAATTTAAATGACAATAAAAATGATTTTACAGGTGAAATTTTTGCATGATTTAATCCTGGCAAACCCCGCAAAAATAAATCTTGGAAATTATGTGCATCTCAGTAAACGACTGTTGTTGACGGTAATAAATTTTTTGCCCCCATTTTCAGAAAATAGTCAAATTTTTGTATTGTTTTTAGATTTCGAGCCAAGTGGTGACGTACATAATTGTGCTTTTACAATTGACCCAAAAATAATTAAAAGTCCTACAAAGTTTAGGCTTTACCGTAAAACCATTCATTTGGGTAGCCCTGAAATGGGACACCCGGTAAGGATCGGGGTCCGGAATATTATTTTACAAGAGGATCAAATGAAGAATTCGGATAAATAGAAAATCCCTATAAAATTAAATGCACGCTTTTTAACCAAATTGCCATAATAAATATTACAATTAAGTAATTTTATTAAATATTTTACAGTACTGTTGATTTGACCATTTTAGTTTGATACAAATTGAATTCTTTACTTTATTTCCATCACAGAAAGTCATTTGAATTTAATTGTAAAGGTGGGAAAGTTCAAAAATGACTAATGGTGAGATGATTGCTAGTCCTTGTACTTGGGAACTTGACTGGGTTCCTTGTAGTCTCGCCCCATGTTGAGAAACTAAAAATAATTAAAAACATTGTTTTTGAGGGACTTTAATTAAGATTTAATTTCTAGATTTAATTTAATTTCCGCACTTTGTACTGCTTCCCGTCATATTTATTCCATGGCTCAGGATTGCTATGCCTCTTCCACATGACCTCCGGATGTTGTGTGGCCAGACGGGTGCCGTAGAACATTGCCAATGAAACCCCAGCCACCATGATCCCATAAATTGGAATGATCTTTAAACATTTCAAAAAACAGTTATTTTAATTGTAAATTAAAGTTGAAAATGAAAAAAAATTACTGAAGAATATTTCTTTATGTCAGCAAGGGAGAGACCAGTCAGCCCAATTTTTTTACCGTATGCGGCACCCATTTCTTATTTTAATTTGTATCTCAACCTTTCAATATTAATGTGGTTAGCTTTAATTAAATTTTAATTGAGAAAGCGTAATTAATTAAGTACATCAAACCGTCCGGGAGGACCTCCAGGGACCGATAATTGGAAGCTTGCGTGTGTACTAATTTTTTTTAAAAATTATTTCCAAATTAAAGTCATCAAAAATTAAATTATATCTATGACAACTACAAACAAAAATAATTATAGATTATTGTAGTTTGTAATATTTAAATTAGTTTAAATTGTTGAATATAAAGTGCAAGGGTCAAAATAAAAAGGGCAGAAAAAATGGAGAGTAAATGAAATTTAATATTGGTCATTTACACTTGAGTGCTGTGATATTCAAAGGAATTAATTGAGAGAGTCGTACAAGAGTTACCTGTCATGTCTTTAATTAACCATTTCTAATAAACATTTTTTTATTGATGGCTAAAAAATGATTAATTTGTGCAAAGTCATTCCCCTCCATATGAAGCTTGCCTAAAATTGAAGGGATGAATTTCAAGGACAAAAACTCTTTCTTGAATAATTCAAGTTGAATTGTCCATTGAGAAATTAATTTGTCCAAATCAATTCAGCTTTATTTTGTCTTGCAGGCATCAGTTAAAATGCACGCCTTTGGATTTGAATTTCTACTGCGAAATTTTTGGGTTTCTTTATTTCTTAATAAACAAGTTGATTACAAACCAATTCAATTTCCCGCACTTTTTCAAAATTCTATGCGTCTATCTTCGAGTACCAACAATGTTAGAGGTCAGTCCGGGTTTTGTGTCATTTTAAGAATTAAATTACCTATTTAATTTTAAAATAATTTTAAATCACTTTCATTTTGTAGACAACTTTCTATCCCCCACGGAGATGTTCAGGGTGAAGCAGGGAAGGCAACTGAATTTTCAACATCGTCAACATTTAACTGGCGGGAACTTCAAAAGTCTCAATTGTAGTAAGAACAAAACTTTTAAGTTAATTTAAACAATTTAATTAATTAAAGGTTTGCAAACTCTAGCCGTAAAACCATCGTCAACCATGACCCCACCTTTGCAAGTTGAGCGTAAGACAAATTAAACTTTGTTTAAATATAAATAAAATTGTATAATTGGCGGGGATTTTGCTTTTGTATGAATATGGGGCAGTATTTAAGCCGTCAAAAATTCGGTGTGGACACTCCAGTGGAAAGGAAACCCAGAAAAATGGGAAGGATTATTTGACTTGTACCGCCAATGGGAATCCCCTCCCTAATGTCACGTGGCTTTATAATAATCAAGTAAGTTTAATTTTCAACGAGCCTGAAGTGTTGAATAATATTTTCAAAATTTCAATTTTATTATTTTCATTAACTTTAAACTGTAGGTCACTCAAGGGACATTTGAGCGGAGATTGAACGAAACGGCTGTTGAATCGTCGTTACTATTCCCGCTTGAATTTTTAGCCCGTGGCGGGAATTATTCTTTCATTGCCTCCAACAAACTTGGACAAGATAAGCAAGATTTTATTTTGGATTCATTTAATTAAGATGAACATAAAAGTTAATGAGTACCTGATTGACTGATTGATGTTGTTTTATTAAAGTGTCAAATATATGAGTGAATTGCATTGTTTGTCATACATAGACATGTAAAATAGAAATGAGTACAATACATTCCAGCTAACATTACAATTTGGACCCATTTTATACTGTGAGACATGTACAAGTATAAATTAGGAAGGATAAAAAATTCTCGTTTGTGGTGAAATTTCACGTTTGCAATTAATAGGGGAAAGGCGGGTAATGATGTAGCAAAAAAGATTTGAAAGGTTCGGGAGATGAATTATAGGTTGTAAAGGATAGAAGATAGGAGAATGAAATGCATTGCATTCTTGTAGCCCTTCAAATTCTGTACACACCTGTCATAATTCCATTTTAAAATGGACCATCCAATATGTGTTCAAAATCAATTCAAAATTTTGTTCTTGTAAAGAGGCCAAAACATAGTAAAACAAAATTTTTTTCTCTCTGGGAAAAGTCAATTTGTGAGACAACTCGGTGGTGGAAAATATTGTGTCTTACATAGAATTCATCCTCACGCAATTATGCACTACACCGTTCCTTCATTTATTTCAACACATCACCCCTCACCTCAGAAAATATAACTTTCAAAAAGTCGTCGGAATGAGGTGTATGTCGAGTAAAGATGTAGGAGGATTAAATATCAGCTAAAATGTTAATTTCCCCCATAGAAATCAAGTGAGGATTTTTTAGGAGGTTAATGGGACATTGGAAAGAAGGAATAATTAGAATTTGTACAATATTTTGCCCTTTGTGTGAATAAAATTAATCCGGATGATTATTGGCTCTGTCCGAGCACAGCTAGCATGACAATAATCACACAAAATGGTATTTACACATCAAAAGACAGTTGTGAAGGCTCAAATATAATGTCCTGTGTCCTTGTTATCGCTAAGATATGTAAAGAAAGAATGATGACCATTTGAAATGATGATTCTCTCATGGTACATCTTCACCCCACGAGGTCCTACATAATTACCCGACATAGGCTCAAAAATGACTCTTTTTCAAATTACAATTGAACCTATTATAGTCCATTTCATCACAACAAAACCAAGGTACAAAATTAACACAATTCCCTCAGCTTTCCATGTATATATCGTACTTTTGGCCAACAACCACCCCCTCACCTTGAGGGTCAAAAATAAAAGTGCTACATGATTACCCGCCTTTCCCCTATATGTGTCAACAGTATCGTACACTCTTGAAACATATCATCCCTAAACCTTTCACTTCATCTCCAATCTCCAATCTCCAATCTATTATTTCCCCAATAATTTTAATTACAATTATATTATTAGTAGTTGGGATATTAAAGTTAACATTTAAATGGTGGCTATAAATTATTCTTTATAATTTTTACACCATTTTTAAATGCGGAAGCACTCAGAGGAATTTAATATCTCCAAATTTTTGTTAGATATTTAAAATTAAATTGAGATTAAAAATGACAGAATTAAATCAAAATTATTTCCCGTCTGTTAAATCGTTCGATTCATTTCCTGGTAGACTTAAAAATAATTTCAAAATGTGAATTTTTTTAAAGCCTAAATAAATAATTTAATTTCCCCGTGTCACTTAACCTGTCCCTATTTAATTGTATTAAATATTCGCAATAATCATGCCTATGTTAAATGGTTAGGTAACTTTTACCCAAAGCAAATGAGTTGCAATTTGCAATGAATAGATTAGATAAAACAATACTAATTTTTTTCATACAAGTTCACTGTCGCTAAATTTTGTATTAAATTAACTATCGAATTATTGTTGAAAATTTTGTACTTGAAAAATGGATTGCTCAAAAACTTCAACAATATTTGTACCCTATTTTGCCTTTCAACATAATTTAAATTACGCGCTTCAAAGTGTTGTTTATTGTCTCTGTCTCGTCTTTTGTTTTATTGGGGTGGCCATCATTTCCAACACTTTTGTTGACGGCATCACGGAGATTACGAGTGCCACCAAGAAAGTTTTAATAACCAAAAAAGATGGCGAGAGTGAAAAATTTATTAGAGTTAAAATTTGGAATGACACGGTGGCAAATTTAACTTTAATGGCGCTGGGCTCTTCCGCTCCAGAAATATTTTTGGCAATGTTTGAAATAATTAAAAGCAATTTTGAGGGAGGGGACCTCGGCCCTGAGTCGATTGTTGGGTCGGCCGGTTTTAATCTTTTAATTATCAATGCTGTCTGCATTGTCTCTATACCTAAAGGAGACGGCCGGAGGCTTCAAATGTTTCATGTAACTTTATTTTAATTATTTTATAATTTAATTTAAATTATCAGAATAATTTATAAAATATTTTAGGTATTTTTGTTGTCAAGTTGCTTCAGTTTCTTTGCCTACATTTGGCTCCTCCTGGTCCTCGAATTTAGTTCCCCTGACGTCATCGAATTGTGGGAGGCTCTCCTGACTTTTATGTTCTTCCCCGTTTTTATCCTCGCTGCGTGGGCTACTGATAAATACTCACATGGTCTTCAAAAGGAGGCCACTCCATCTTTGATCAATCTTTGTCCCAAAGATTTACCAACGGCAATTTTTGGTGAAGATGGTAACTAATTAAACATTTAATTTAGTTTGTAATTTTGGAAAATTAAAATTAGTTTGAGATTTTGTAGATTCATTCAAATCCCGAATTACCGCCGCCGTGACGGTGAATAACCCCACAAAATTTGAATGTGTGGTACATGTGGCCTCAGTGATTTGGAAAATAACATTCGCTTTCATCCCTTCACCAAAATGGAAGGGAGGGTGGCCATGTTTTGTGACTTGTTTGTTGACCATTGGATTTTTGACGGCCATCATTGAAGACTTGGCGACATTTTTTGGTTGTTTTGCTGGACTCAAAGACGCCGTCACTGCCATCACTTTTGTCGCCGTGGGCACTTCTTTTCCGGACATGTTTGTGAGTAGAGCGGCCGCCATGCGGGATTCGAGTGCGGATAATGCGGTGGGGAATATAAATGGGAGTAACTGTATCAATGTTTTCGTTGGGCTAGGTTTACCATGGCTAATAGCCGCCATTCATCATGAACTGCATGTAAGCCTCATTTTTAAAATGAAAGGGCGGGACATTTTAAATATTTAAATTTAAATTTTAGGGGACAGTATTCTACATACAAGAAGGAACACTCCCTTTTAGCGACATGTTGTACACTCTAGTGGCCCTGTTGGCCATGATTTTAATGACGTTGAGACGAAAATTAAATTTATTTGGAAAAGTTGAACTTGGCGGGCCAACCGCAGCTAAATGGTGCTCCGCCTTTTTCCTTTTTTGCCTGTGGATTTTTTATGTTGTCCTCGCCTCTCTTGGAGCGACTGAAGTTATCAAATTTAATTTTTAAATATTATTAAAATTCATGTAAATAATTAAATTTTCAAAAACCGCGCTCATCATTTTGTACATTTTAATTGCAATTAAAAATTCCGCTGGATCTAAAAATCTAAACATGGAAGCTATAAGTTTAATTTGCTAATACATAAAATTATTTTGGACAATGGGGAATGGTTTTGGAATGACAATTAATTTAGACTGGACAATTGGACTGGACACGTGGTTAAAATGGCGGGAAATTTTAAAATTTAAATTAGCCATTATTTGACTTGTAGGAAGACATGAGGAGAGAAAGTTGAACATTTTTTTCGAGGAGTTTCAAATCTTCTGCCAATTTCAAGTTTGTGGGTTTCGGTTTTTGCATTAAATGTTGCGGATTGATGTCATTCTTGTAAAAATTCATCGCCTCCGTCAAAACTTTTTTGCAGTAGTCCCCCCAATGTCGAATTTCAGCTGGGGTCATCGTCGAATTAAATCTTGCTAAAAAGGTCAAGAGGACGTCCTTGAGATAGCGGAAGGTCATGGCTGTAATTTAATTTTAATTAATTATTATTTATATTATTAGTGGCATCAAGTCAAAATGGAATTCGACAAAATATTTTAAAAAAATATTACCGCGCTCAGCTGAAATACCCGGCATGCATTTGTCCTGGATATTTAACCGGTACTCGAAATATCGGATAGAATTTTCCAATTCTTTGCGGTTCATCAAATTCTTGAGTGACCTATGACACACGATGATTTCCATTGCAACTTTTTGAAAAATCCAGTGATTTGGATGCAACAAAGTTTTATGTTCTTGTATAAATTCTTCATAAATGAGCGCCATGTTTTTTCTATCCATGTCGTTGGTGGTCTCAAATATTATTTTTTGGCGCTCAAATTCCTTCTCCAGTAAAGTGACAATGGGCATCATTTCCTTTGATTGTTGTCTCACTCCGCAAGAATTACAACGCCACATCGCTTCCGGTTCTAAATTGAGCGGATCCTCTGGCAAAAAATAACCGGAATTCGGGTCAGAACTTTTAATGGGCGACTTTACCAGACACTCTGGACATTTAACGGCGGAGACAAAAGACCCGCATTCCGTGGGATCAATACAGCGCGGACATTGGCAAATGAAGCCATAGCCATTGCGCAAAGCCGATTGGCGCTCAGTAGTTCCAAATTGAATGTCCGAGGGGCGGTACGAAATGGTCAACTTTTCCCCTTTTGGGACGTCCAAAGTGGCCCGAATTCGAATACGAAGATTTGGCGGGAGAAGACCACCAAGAGACCAAGTACAGTTGGGCGCACAACTATGATTTGCTTTGGCGGCTATAACACAGAGGTAGCTGCTGGGTACAGCGTCATTGCTGTAAGTGTTGATACTGAAAATCAAAATTTAAATTAATTGTGGGTTTAATTAAAATTAAAAAATGGAGTAGTTAGTGTAGAGAGTGCGGTCGTTAGTGTCTACTGGTGATTTTTTGTGATTGGCAAAATGTTGTATAATTTTACCACAAGAGGGAGGCATTGCATTGCCATCTGTTTAAGGATTTTTCTAAGTGTTTGTCATACAAAATTCCAGGGTCTCCTCCTTAATTGTAAATCTAAATATAATTGTGTCACTGTTTGCGATTACAAAAATTCAAACTCAATTTCATTTTGGCGCCTCACATGTTCGGGTACAAAGAACCTGCAAATGCATTCACTTTCTTGACCCGCGCAATCCGCTTGTAATCCTCTTCAGGTCGTTCCAGGTCAGGACCAATTAGAATCTTCAGTTTACTGATGACCTCCTCAGCAGCCTCGTCCAGTGCCTTGTTGTTTTCATCCCCCACAAAATAATGCTGTGAGGTCATGACCTTTTCATAATTCTTCAAATCATTTTCCTTTAGTCCCGCTCCTCTCAGCCACGTGATGCATAGGCACAAGTCCGATGGGGGGAACTCGAAGGAGGGAGGGAATTGAATTTTTTTGGCGGCAAATATTTTGCATTCATTCAAAGAATGTATCGACATTTTAGCGCAGGCGGGGCTACAAACAGGCCAATTGCAAGTGTCGCAGCGAGACCGGGGGTTGTCCTCCATGTAAAGGCCACAGGTGAGACAATTGGGAATTCCCGAGTGGAACGTGGGTTGGGTCCATTGTGGGCCAAAGAGGGAGGGCTCTTCGTCGAGAAGGATGGTCCCAGCCTTAATGGGCCTATTAGTTATCCACTCATTTCCAAGGATATCATCGTAGACAATATTGAAGGGCGGGCACGTTTTTTGGTGCAGTTTCCAATCCTGTTTTTGATGGCCGACGCTACAATAGTACACATTTTTACACGAACTGCAACATTTGTCACCAGGCTCCTTACACACGGCACAAGCCTAAATATTGCGAGTTTCAAAATTAATGAGGTGATGCCCACTTGGCGATGATGCTTTAACAAAGTTGATGAAATTAGTGGACTGCATGACTTTTAATTACGTCTCATTATCACAGAGCTAGTCTAATTTGAAATGAATATTACTATACAAGTCAATCGAAGAAATAATTAATTGCTTAATTGAAATTAAGCTGCGTTAAATATCGAAATTGTGATAAATTTTGTGTCATCTTGTGTGTATCTGTACTTAGAAAGAAAAGTGGTGTCTAGAAATATGAAAGCTAAAGTCAAATTAAAATTAGAATAATTAAATGTTCCGGAGGAAAATATACATGATATAAACGATTCGGTAAAAAGAATAATTAACTTATAACATTTATAAATTGAAAAGAATGATTGTCTTATTTAAATTTTGTTTTGATTGAATAAATAGTCCTGAAGAGGGTGGGGGGGGCAAAGTGCCCTTGAAAGCTCCACGTAATTAAAAGTCATGCAGTCCACTAATTTCATCAACTTTGTTAAAGTTTCAAAATTGAAATAATTTCTCTCCAATATTTTGAATTGTTTTACTTACGTTCTGGATTGGTTGAATTACTGGTGGAATATTTTCTGATTTAATTTCAGGCGGGACTGGTTCCATTTTGGGTTGTTGAGCCATCCTTGCTTTTAATTTTTCTCTTTTTCTTTGACTTTTTGATTTTGGTGCCTCCATTTTAATTAATTTACTGTTCTGTAATTATAATAAATTAAAAATATTCAAGAATTTAATTACCTTGGTGCACAAGGTGGAGCCTATTTATTAATTTCTATAAAAATAAAGGCACAGGCTCCTCCCCTGAACCACGTTAATTGAAGTCACGTGTCAAATCCATTTAAAAAAATTAGTTATCAGTACCTTAATTTAACAATAATAATAGTTAATGATTGTGATTGCAGCTGTGGAGAATGGATGTTAACTTTAATGATGTTCTGGATAAAATGATGGGAGGCAAAAGTCGGGGAGCACATGACCTCGATGAAGGGAGGGCAAGTGACAAGTGACGAGGAGAAATGGAGAGACGTCGTCACTTTCTCTAATTGAGTCAAAGACAAAAGCCCCCCATTTTTTCCTTGTGTGTGTGATCAGTTCACAGTTTTAGAAGTTGAACAAGTGTAAAATGCCCGGGAAAAAGTAAATTGCCAGGGTTCTCATTGAAAGAGAAAGAGCTGGGGTATTTATTATACGATAGAAAAATATTTAGCCGGCAACTGTTGCCCGGGTCTTGAGCCAAGAGATGCCATGTCAAGACATGTTCTATGTCTCAATAATGATCCCCCCCCCTCTGGTGACATTCCACGAAGAGGAGATGAAGGGAAAAAGTTAAAGTTGATTAAGCTCATGAAAAGTGGGGCTTGTGGTGGAGAGACAAAGTAGTTGCACATGTGTGACTTCATAAATTAAAATTGCACATAAAAACTACCCGCCAACTCTTTCATGCCCGTCAATGAAGTTCCCTTTGTCTCTCTCCCCGACTCCCGGGCCCCATCTGTTCCCTCCCGTCCCGCTCCCCAACGGCCATTTATCTTTCCGTAATTAAAAATAATTCTGTCTTAATTTATATTCCATGTCATGTTTATTCTCATCATATAATTATATTAATTGTAATTATTAATGGGCTTTAATTTAATTCACTACAAATTCCTCTCAATTTATGAGTCATAAATGGCGAAATGGAAAGGTGAGATTTATTTGTGCATTGTACCAACTTTTTATTTTTTTGCAAAATGTTTAATCTCGAGATTGGCAGCTTGAGGTGACTTTCTTTTTTGTGATCTTGACTCACAGCCTAAATTTGAAATGTGGAGTGAATTTTTTTATAGAGCTTTGCATGCTCAGAACATGCAAAAAATTGTGCTTGTTTTTTTCTCTTCATTGAATGCAGTGCATTGTCTAGTCCCTGTTCCGTAGAAATGCATTCGCTTTAAATTTCTTCTATTTTTACTCTCCCTTCTCCTCCTCTCTCTCCAAGTTTAGATTTTTTATGGGTTACTTAATTTCAGTTTGGATAGTTGATGGCCAATTTAATTAATTTAATTATTTTTTATTATTTCGAGGACTTTTATACTTGGACGAGTCATGTGAATTGTGATGGAGATTCATTTTAAACAAAATAAATAAAATGGCAATGGAGAACATTAAGAAAAGTAATGAGTCGGAATGGGGAATAAATGGATGGAGTTAAAAATGACAAATTATATTTAATTGTGGTTAGGAGTCTTGTGGGGTTCATAAATGACGAGGAAAATATTTGGTAATGATGAGACATTGACAGAGAGTGATGATGTTCATACACAATTTGTCACTCATTTGACGCCAGTCATTCATTTTGACAATATTTTGAGCCAAGTATTTTCGTAATGAAATAAATTGACTATTTTAAATAAATACTTTTAGACTTAATTTTAACACAAGTATTTAATTGCTATACAATTAAATTTGGTATTTTTTGTGATGAGTCCAAGCCGGTTATTATGGACCTGCAAGTAATTTTGATTATAAATTCGTTTTCGTTTTTTAGTTTAATTATTTTGATTCAATTTATATATATCTATCTATATCTATATGTCTATATATATATATATTACCTATCCAGAATTTTGAACATGGGTGAAGTGTAATTTTGAACAAAACAAAGTTGGACGGTGAGTCGAATGGAGGTCGTCAATTGTTCGAAAATGTCGTCAAGTTGAAAAACGGAGTTGAATGTGCCAATGTAACAAACGAGACAATTGGCAGCCACAAACCCAGGGGTGAAATTGTGTGGAGTCCCATGGGGCCCGGTCCCCACATTTATTTTGACCTGGGGGCTGGGCTCTCTCACTTATTGTACCTTTTGTGGACTAATTAGTCAAAAAGTAGTTTGACAATTTTTTGTGTTCACAACTAAAATAAACAGAGCATCTTTTAAGAAATCAGGGCAAGGTACAATTTTTCAAAAAGGGCACTTTTTCACACTTCACTACGTACAAAAAATTTAAAAGGGCATATTTGACGACAAAAGGCAAAATTTCCACATTCATGATCATTTTTAAAAACAGCCAATTGGATGTTCAAAATTTAATTAAATGTCGAAACTCTCTACTGTCGTTCCTTTTAAAAATGTCATCCAGTGAGCACTTTAACATGATCTTGCTTGCTAACAAAAAAATTTGGTTTAAGAAATGCCCTTCAATTTTTAAATATATGCCCGGGCTAAAAAATAAAAAATGGGCCCTTTTTTACACCGTATTGCAATTTGTTACAGAACGCACTGCCACCCAACGCTCTAGACAAAACAAATTAATAACTTTAAATTTTCAAGTTATTAGTCTTCACTTTTGTTTTGGCTGCAAAGGTACCCTAACTATTTGGTTAACTATTGTCG
>JAQIVZ010002625.1:0-19324 GCA_034700945.1 Arrhopalites spinosus | reverse complement strand
TTTATTTAAAAAAATTGTCGGCTGCTAACTTCGCAGTCCCAGCAGCCCGGCTGCCGGCTGCTAACTTCGCGCCCCCGCCCGTCAACATTGTGAGGGTCTAGTGGACGCACTATATTGTATATTTGTTTGTGCGTAATGGGAGAGAGCGTTTGTGTGTAGAATTTTCTAGACTCTCTCCCATTTTCATCTCCCATGCTGGAGCATGGGCGAGTAGCTTCCTCAATGTTGAAAAAATTGTCTGTACGAATTCGGTTGCATTGTCTGCCTATTGTGCGTGCACGCATGTTTATTTTTCTAAAAATTCTAAATTAGATCAAGAATAGTAGGCCTCGTTTTGAACTTTATTTTCAATCTAACTAATATTGTTAACAACTCCCCCCTCCCCCAGAGGACATTTCTTGAACTATGAAAAGGTTTACATTGATTAGTTGACTTTTGTTTATCAAGTTAAAGAAAAACAAATTGTTTTCAAAATTTAGTTGTAGGACATAACTACACTTTATGACCAACAGTTTTGACTACATTCTGTTCTGTCATATTGAATGACGTTGAAGTTGTACAATTGTAGCTGTAATTTTTGTGTTGTAGAAACTGACAATGTAATTAAATGTTATTTAAAAGAATTTTGATTACAAATTACAATGGATAAATCTGACTAAATAAATTGTGGAACATCAAAAAATGTAGAATGAAAAATTATCATTTTACATTGCCACAGCTGAACGCCACTCTTAAATTTTTTCTTAGTAGAATTCCTGTAGGAGAACCAGGTACACGATCGTAATGGAAGCAAGTAAGTTCTGTATTGTTTAGGCTTTATGATCAAATTAGCTTAAATTGTTAAAAAGTGTCATCAATGCTTTTTTTCGGTTCTCAGTTTATTGTCATTCATTTAATTCGTCTTTTAGTTAATAATCAATTTTATTATGGAATCATAAAGCATGAATAACTATGATTCATACTTTCTGGGGAAAATGTCCGGGGGCTCTCAGTCAATTTTCGTAGAGCTCAAATATTATTTAAATTCTAAAAAGGTTACTTGTAAATACAATGAACAATGGGGGACTTGGAATTACAAAAGACCCATGGAAGGAATTTCCAGCTTAAATTCTATTTTTGGTTCAAAAAAGTGACCCCAAAGTTCCAATTTCGAAGCACTTGAGTCACTTTTATTCCTTCGTGAAAGTGTGACAGTCTCCGTGTTAGCACAAAAATTTTGTAAAATTTACTTTCGAAATATTAATTATTAAACAAAATGGCTGACAAAAATATTTGTAACATTTGCTCCCGAAAATTCAAACTTCCCCATGAACTTACTCGTCATAAAAAAACTTCTCATAAACAAGGAAAAATGTACCCATGTCAAAATTGTGACTCCGTTTTCGGTTATCCGTACCTCCTAAAAACCCACAATAGAATCCACACGGGAGAAAAACCCTACACGTGTGATCTCTGCCCCGAATCTTTTACTTTCCGTGCCACCCATCGAATTCACCGGGCAAGCCACACTCAACAAAAATTATTTTCGTGTAAAATCTGCCTCGAAAAATTCACATTTTATGCCACCCTCAAAACTCACATGGTCAAAATTCATCAAATTGACCGACCCCATTTGTGTACCCTGTGCCATTTTAAGGGATTACAAAAAAGAGACCTTGAAATTCACATGCGGACCCACACGGGAGAAAAACCGTTTACTTGTCCCCAACCGAATTGTTTCTACACTGGCAAGTCTCGAGCTAATTTAACTGTCCACAGAAAATTTGCACATAAAATGAAGCCAACCTATGAGTGTGACCTTTGCCCTTTCAAATCTAAAACATCACAAGTACTTGACATTCATCGTCGCACTCACACTGGAGAGAAACCATTTAAGTGCCCCATTTGCCTCAAATCTTTTACACGAGCCGGCCACTTGAAAGCCCATCAAGTGGTGCACTCAGAAGAGAGAAAATTTCAATGTAATATTTGTAGTTACAATGGAAAGACGATGGAGACCCTTAAGGGCCATAGAAGAGTTCATTCTGATGAAAAAACCTTTGCTTGTCATCTCTGTCCCTTTCGTGCTCGCTTTCCAAATGGATTAAGATCTCATTTAATTGTCCACGTTGAAGAACGTCCCTTCAAATGTGACAAGTGTCCTTATGCCGCCAAGACTAAAATGTCTTTGAATAGACACGAAAAAGTTCACCAGCAAAAGGACAGGCAGGATAAAATAAAGTGCCCAGAATGTTCATTTACTGCAAATTGCATGAAATATGTAAAGAGTCACTTGGTAATCCATCAAGAAGGTCAGCATCAGTGCACACTTTGCGCCAAGAAATTTAAATGGCGGTCTGGTTTGATGAATCACTTAAGGCACCATGTTGGAGAGACGTCCTTTTTCTGTAAAATTTGTGAATTTTCAGCAGTCGCTTCTGAAGGTTTAAAGGCACATGAGCGCCATCATGGAGCGGCTAGCAAATTAAAGTGTTCGCTTTGTAATTATTCCGTCAGTCGGCCTGGCCTTGTGAGGGCTCATGAGAGGAATTGTCATGGTCCCTTGGTCGGGAGGGAAGGGGAGAAGATGGCGGGAGATTATTTTTGTCATGTGACAAATTGCAAATTTTCAACAAAACAAGAAAAAGAATTGGCCATTCATTTCAATGGAGAGCATCAATTGCCCGTTTGTTTAATTACAAAAATACAATTACATGTAGTTTGACTGGGTGTGTCTTAAATTTGGGATGATTTAAATTAATTGCATAATTTAATTTAACCACCAAGAATTTTTATTATCGAATATAATGAATGTAATTTATTTTGAATGGAAATTAATTAATTAATCAAAATAATTATTTTGACCTCGAAATAATAAAAGAAAAAAAAATTGTTTTATTATAAGACTTGGACGCCACTTGATCTCTTTTCACCAAATGACCACTTTGTCAGAATATTAGACAAAGTTATAATTTTGGTTTTTATAAAAACTAATTAAAAGATTTTTTGATCATCATCAGTTAACTTTTTTAATATCAACCTAAGGCGTTTCTTTGGTTGTAATTGTAAATGAAAATTTCAAGTTTTGTTCATTCTCAAATTAAATGCAAAAATTAACTCCTACAAAGCATCAATAAAAAAACCGCTTTTTAAATTTCATTTTAAAATGTCAAGAGAAGACTGACAATTTGATTAAAAACAAAATCAACAAACATTGGTGTGGACGCCCTCTCCATCGTACAAAATTGACCAGATCGAAGTCCAAGGGCTGGCAGGGACAAGCAAATTGTTTTCAACAAATCTCGCTCATGTTTTTGCCTCACCCCAAGCCATTGTGACTTAACGACAATTTGATTGGTCAAAAATTTCATTTTTTCTGGCAAAATAAAGGCACAATCGAAAGCGCAGACGTAGACGAGGACAGAGAAGACAAAAATCATAAAAAAAATTAAAGCTAAAATGGGGTCGCTATGAATTAATTTTATGGCTCCAAATCCCCCTAAGATTGAAGCCGTCAGGCATAGAATTTTTGCTAGAAAAATCACCGTCGACCATGCCAAATTAAAGAGAACCAACTCCAAATGAAATATTCGAACTCTCTTCACAACTTTCTCCAACTCCACAGCAAGATTCTCATTGGCAGATCTGAATTAAACCAGAACCAAATTAACTTAAATAAAAAATGGCGGTTTATTTAAAAATAAATTACTTGGCTTGAACAGGGGACAAAACTTGTTTAATTTCTTGATCAATTTCTTGATTGAGATGATGCATAAATGAGAGTAAAAAATAAACAAAAAATTGTGCATTCGCCAAATAAATTGCAAACATTGCACTGTCCACTAAAAGAGACGCAAAAATTGCTGAAATATTTTGCCATGAAATTGGCACGACAGAAATAACAAGAACTGGCAAGGATGGGTCAGTGAGATACAATAAAATAAATGTTGGCAATAAAGATGAGCTTTGTAATTGATAGTACATTATCAACAATTCTTGAATTGATCTCCCTTTCAAAATTCCCGCTTTTCTTTTAGGATCAGGTTCTGTAATTTGCAAATAATTAAATTTTTTTGCAATATTTTAAATGGATAAAATTTACCTGGAAATTGAGAAAAATGATGGGACAGCTTGACGTTCAATTGAGGAAAGATGAGAAACATTTGATGGGAAGCGTAAATGACAATGAGAAAACAGACAGTGAAGATGAGCATAATGGCCAATTGGTGCATTGTACAGTCTGCAAAAGTAAGACTAAAAACTGTTCGTCCCAAAACGTAGAGGGAGTGACATTGTAGAGTAAGTTGCCAAAATTTAAATGTTATTTGGCGCCCAAGAGATTTCTCTACATGAAATTTACCAGTTTGGGAATGGAATTTGAAGGGGAATATTTGGAGAAAACAATAAATTTTGAAGAATGGATAATTATATTTTAAATCTTTTTGAGTCAACATTACAATTAAAATAATTTTAACCAAAATTAAAAATAAATCTGCCCCTGAAAATTCACACGTCAGCTCACAAAAGTTTATTGACTAAAATGTGGGCTTTATGGCGCAGTTTTGTGACGTAAAAAGAATAATTAATTTTGTTTACATTAAAACCACTTCAAGAAACTTGATTAATATTTAATTAAATTCAATTAAATACAGATACTTTGAAAGAGATGTCAATCAAGTATGGACTGCCGGCCCAATTTTGTTTTTCTAGTTTTCAATGTTATGAAGAAAATGGGAAATTATTTTAATGGCTCCTAATTAAAATGTTTAATTAAAAAACGACAAGTAGCAATAGAATTAAATGTATCCATAAATTTAAAAATCAGCCGCTAGGGCAGCGTTGTGCCTGGTCAAGCATTAAAAGCCCAATGGCTTCTTTTATCAAGTCCAAGTCCTTCCTCATCACATTCAAGTCCCCTTGAATTAATTGAATAGCCGGAGCACAAACGTACGGCGGCAAATTTTGACCTTGGACTGCCTTAATAGAATAGTCATTCGTGTCATCCATCCCCTGAATTGCCACGTAAACAGTCTTGCTATCTCCTAAAGGACCCACCTCCACCGGCAGAGGGATCACCGAGCTATCTCCCATCAAAACGCCGTCGTGGAGAGCAGCCGAGGGGAATTCATAATCATACGAGTAATACCCAACAACTTTCCCGCTACTTGAATTCAAATAAACTGTCAGTCCCTCTGTTGATGGGAGATCAAAACTATAAATTCGTTTCTCTCCCTTTAATAAATTGTCATCACTAATTGAATTTAGTACAGGACGTTGTGGTACGTCACAAATTTTCTCTGAGAGTTGACCAATAATTTCGATGAGTGTGTCAAATTCTTTCAAAGTGACCACGTGACGTTTAACTCCATCGGCAATTAAAGTCAACTCATTTAAATTGTACTCTGATATCCCAACAGCTATTGAAATTATACCCGCGGCTTTAGCCACTTTTGCATTAGAGACACTCCCTCCATCTGTGGACTTTCCGTCGGTGAAGAGGACGAGAACTTTTGGGACGCCAGGTCGAGCCGCTGTTTTTTGGAACATGTCAATCACAAAAGCGATGGCGGCATTTGTGTTGGTGGCTCCTCCAGCGTAGGCTGAAGTCACAAATTATTTTGTTAAATATAATAAAAGTAAAATTAAAAATGGCGGACTTGCCAACTCTAGCTTTGGAGATGAGGGCTCTCAATTCATCAGAGCGGTAGACATTATTCAGTGGGAAGATTACTTTGTTGTCCGTGCTAAAGGTCATGAATCCCTCCCGGACTAATTCGAGGGAATACGAGTTAAAAAGATTTGTTACAGCTTGCAACGCAATCGAATAATTGGCATCCCCGATACTCCCTGACTCATCCAAGGCCACCACCAGATCCATCTTGCTGTAAATCAAACAAATAAAAAATTGCGCCACCGAATTTCAGAAAAAATTGCGAGTATTGCCGCATTAAAATTAATTTAATTGACTTGCCAATTAGATTGAAATGAACTTTGCATCTCTGCTACCAAATTGACAAAAGTGGCCTCATTCCGACTCAAAGTATTACTATTGTAATTAATAGCCCAATATCTCGCCTGCTCCGCCACTTTTTGTGGGGGCGTGCCCGCAGTGAGCAAACTCAAATAAAGACTGGCAGCCAAACCAGAGTGCAAAGGTTTAAGGAGATCGAGCCAGGTGGCCGTTGGCCAATTAATTTGAAACTGTTGAAATATTTTGGTGTGCTTTTCACTCAAATTCGGAAAACGAAGCAAATCTTTTGTGACGTCATACTGCGCTTGATTCACTCCCCAAATTCCACCGTACCAATTTAGCCGGAATGTGTTACTGTCCATCCCGAATCGGGTTTCAACGAAGGCGAGTCGCTGGAGGAAATTAAAATCTTCGGCGAATATTTGACTCTTTCGTATTTTATCTACCACAACTTTTACCACGTCTGTCCCTCGTGCCCTTTCTGTTAGTGACTCGTCCACGGCGGCTATTGAAGGCGCTGTTTTTAATATGAGAGAAAGTGCAAAAAATATTTTGGATGTGCTGATTTTTAGCAACATTTTGAAAATTTTGTTATTAATTTTTTAACTGAAGTACTGGTCGATGTCAAATTGAAAATGATTTTAAAATTCATTTTTTGTTATTAAAATTGATTTAATTCAATTCTAAAGAGAATTGGGGCGACACCCATTAATTATGGCCCATCCGGAATGACTCACCATTGGGAAATTCCAACAATAAAATGAATTATATTATTGACAGGAAATTGTCCATGGGTCATAATAAAGCCAATGGGCATATTTATTGGGTCATGTGACCCTCGTCATTTTAATTTTTGGGTTTTTTCCCTTACAAATTGTACAAGTCATTTATTTTGAAAAATAATAAATGGTGTCATTGAGTAAATAATTTGCGTTATATTTGCTCCATGAAATTTAAAAATTCACTAAAATATTTCCATTAAAAAGAATTTTTAAAAAATAATTAAATAAAATAATGCGTTTTTAAAAACTTGAATTCTTATTAATAATATATAATTATATATAATTATAAATAATTAATTTTTATTTTAAATTAATATCCTATTTTTCAGTGATTTATTTAGAATTATTTAAGTGTACCATTTCAAAGTTTTGAAACTTTAAAATGAAGTTAAATAAAATGGGAGAAACTTATTTTTTTTAAAAAAAAAACAAAAAATTAATTGAATTTATCATTTCATTCAATTTTTTTTGTAAAAAACATAAACACAATTTCAACAAAAAGAAATATACTAAATTTTCTTTTGTTTAATTTGATTATAAAATTAAATTAAATTGGCGTCCAAGTCTCTTCCATTCTAGTCCTTACCAACCAACATAATAATTAAACATCCTCTAATTTTCCTCTCTCACGAGCCGTGACACGGTGCAAGTTAAAGAATGTAAGATGCAGAATAAATAAATATAATTATAATTGTCAATTAAAAAATATTGTTGGCTGTACAGAGCCCAAAAACCTGTGGGGCATGAAAGTGTTTCATATTTTTCTATGCGACTCAAGTCACTTCTTGTTTTTTTGTAGAATGAAGTTGAAGGGGAAGCCCTTGGGCTACTTTGAATTCTTGTAAACAATTTGCCCTTCATCCAAACCCTTTCTCTCTTCCATTCTCCACTTCTTTTGAACAACAACAAAGGGGGGGGGGAATTGTTGTTGAAAAATAATTTTGAGTGTAGAGAAGGCAGTCAGAATGGATTTCTCTTCTACTCACCCGCTCCCGTCTTGGGCTCTCCCTCCAGACCCAAAATCCACGGAACCGGATGGATTTTTGACCCTTCTTTTGGTCGCCATTTTATTGGCTCTCATTTGGACTTTTGTGGACATGATCCTCCTCCTCATTGGCACCCTCTCCATTTTTCTACCCTCTTCTGTCAAGCAAATTATGCGCAAAATTGAGCTCTTCATTTTTTAATTATTGCCAATTTATTGTGGTTTTTTTGCAATACTTGCCAAAGTGACCATTTAATTGTGAGACTGTTTCCTTTATTTGTGCATTATGGACGAATAAGGTATTTAATTACAATTTATTTTTTATTTGCAATTTTTTGTCATATTTTGAATTTAATTTTAATTATTTTTGTAGGAGTTCCTTCTTTTTGCAGTGTGCAAAATTCTAGTCAGAAATTATGGCGAATTTTACAATAATTTTAAATTAGTACAGTTTAAATGACTTGTGGTCTCGAATTTTAATTTTTGTATTTTTACATTTCAATCAAAGTACATTTTGTCACTTTTTTTCAAACAGAAATGATAGTTAAATTGAGGTATTAAATAAAATATTTAATAAATATTAATTTGCAATTGTAATTTACCCAATACTTCAAATTTTAATGTGAAATTAAATTCTTTTGCAATTCCTTTCCTTTCAAAGAGTGAAAGCCAGTGGGAATATTTTTAAAATAATTAATTTTGAATTAATTAATTTTGTAGACGTAAAGAATGCCCGGCTTTTGAAAGGAATAAGTTTCAATCCACGTACGCCGTACCTTTAATTTAAATATTAATTTAATTAAAATTAAATCATGTTAGCAAAGAGTACATCTCACAATTAGTCAAGGCCAAAATCGTACCTTAGTCCAATGACCTTGGGCTTCTAATTGGTTCATGTGTTCCTCCAGATTGTGGTATTCCTCCACAGAGGTCAAATATTCTTCTCTCATCACAATGAAAATTGTCCCCTCTAACAACATTAAAATTTAATTAATTGGCGCCAAAACTTTGTTTATTATTGTGAAGACTCACGTGGCTTGACAATTCGGATCATTTCATCGAGAGCATTGACGGGGATTCGACCTTCACCCATCCCACCCGCAATCACCAGACTGTCATATGTATCTGTGTGTCAATTAAGTATAATATTTAATTTCCATCACATTTAACTTAATTACAATTTACCTGTGACAATTTCATCTGTGATGCCAATGCCAATTGGAAGGTCATAAGTTGATTGGTACAAATTAGTTAATTTTAATTGCCTCATCATTCCACTAGATGGTTCCAGTCCATCCATTAATCTAATTTTAATAAACATTTATTTAAATTCCCAACCCATCAGCGGCGTTTGTAACTTTCAAATTAAATTAATTAAAATATTTACTCAAATCCAAATTTTTTCAACTCCTTGCCCACCATTCCGGTTCCCGCGGCCACGTCAAGAATCCGAATTTTCGGGCGAAGTTCTTTAGAGTAATAATCCGCCATTGCATCAGCTGCTAAAATGTGGCCGAAATACCGCCCATTGGATATTACATCCTGCAATTTACAAGTATTTTAGACAATTAAATTAATTACAATTTTAATTAGAATAATTAAATGACCTCTTCATAAGTTTCCGCCCACTCATCATAAATTTGAGTGGATTCAGCGTAGGACAATTGTTTCTTTTTTGTACTGGAATCCGCCAAATTTGCCAAATACTCCGTCACGGCGGGTGTACAAAATTCCAATTCTTGTCTAACGTCTCCCATCTTTAATTGTCCAATTAATTTTTAATTCTGATTTTTTCTAATTATTTCTACACACTCTTTCCCTACTGGCAATTTGCAAAAAGGATAAAATTGGCGAAAGTAAATTTAAAACTGGAATAATGGGAATGGAAATGTTTGTTCAACAATTAAATAATTTGAAGGAATATTTAATGATGGAGTGCCAATATGACAATGTTTAATTCAATAAAATTATTTTATTACTTTTCACCTGTTGTTTACATTCAATTTATTGCCAATAATTGCAGCATTTTATTCAATAGAAATTATTTTAACTGTTTGAATAATCAGTTAAACAAACTTAAAATTTGTCATAATTTTAATCTTGAATTCCACATGTGCTCACAAACTATGACCACAAAATGTTGAGCCAGAAAAAATTAAGGAAAAAAACGCTTGTATTTAATTGTAAATTAACTACATTTAATTGCTATTAAATAGATACATAAATAGTCTCACTTTCAAGTTGAGAGTCTCAAAATTTAATTAAATAATATTGAAAATTAATTTGTGTCATGGTTTGGTCATGTCAATGAATGTGACCTGTTATTTCATTTTTAATTTTCTAATGTTTATAAATGGATATGCCAAAATTCCTCGGTCTCGTTAAGTTCAACTTTTTAATGTTTATTAAATTACCATTTTATAAAATGTTTTCAACTCTACTTTTTGAAATTTGAAATTTTATTCTGGAAAAACTGAGAGTTTGGGCGAAATTTTATAGAAAAGGACACATTTCGTTTCACATCACCCTGAAAAAATTTGGTAAAATATCACCAAGGCGTACCCTCTGAAAAGTAAAGCATTTTAAATTTAATTTACTTTGAGTCCCCACTAGTCGCCTAAAATCTAGGCCGTCCATGTCCCCGCTACAGCAATTTCATAAATACGAATTTCCTCTTGTGGGATTTTCTTATTATTGATCATGTCTCCAAGAAATGACTGGTACGTGGCCTTTAAGTATATTTCAAATTTTTGGCGCATTGTAAATTCTTTACCTGTCTCTTGCACTGCATTCCTCCATTTTCTACTTTTGACTGTCCAAGTGACGAGTCGAAGGAATTAAAATTGCCTTTAATTTCAAAATGCAGAATTTTGTGAGGAAAAGTATAAAATATTGTAAAAATGAATTTGGCTTAATTCTCCAAAAATGTGTCAAGTTTCCGTCCCTCCTTGGGCTCAAATTGAGGCGTGAACTGGAGTTGATGAGAAAAGAAGTGACCATTTGGAATGGAACAAGAACGTTCGGGAATTACATGGCGTGGATAAAAATCTCCCCACTTAAATTTAATGATGAGTCAGGTGATTTTGAAAAAGGTGATTTAGTCCATCAAATAATTTGGGTCATCTCTCTCTCCCTCATCTTTATCCGGTTGGCTTTGTTATGGAGTCAAATTTGGGTGGGGTCATTCTGGGAAATTATTTTAAGGGAGCATCCCTTTGATCACATTATTTTACTGGCAATTATCCCTGAATCGTGTGCTTACATGTTTCTTCAAATGAATTTTATTTGGAAAACCCCACAACAAATTCAATTCTTCAATCAAGCCCACATTCTTGATCAAAAATTCTCAGGTAAATTAATTCTATCTAATTATAAATAGAATAATTTTAAAATCATTAAAAAATTAAATAAATAAAGTCTAAAACAAAATTTAAAGGGTACCATTTGAGCTAAGCATTCTCTATTTCCAAACTTTTACCCCAACCGAATAAAATATTTCCAAGGATCCAGTTTAAATCTTAATCAATACCAATTCTTGGGGTCAGGTCAAGCTAAGAATGCTTAATTGAAATGGTGATCCCGGGTAGTATGAAATTTAGTTAATTTAAATTAATGTTACAGCCACGTACTTAAATGTACCCACAGTTTTTGAGGCGACTGGGACATTAAATGAATTAATTTTGTTAGTGGGTCTCATTGGTTTAGTCCTTGTTTTATTTATTTTTCCAATTTTTTACCTTTTGCTGGAAATTTTGGAACCCAATTCAATTTTCTTTTTTCAAAATTTAACTTTATTTAAAATTCCCTCCTCCTGGCCTTTCCAATTTTTTTCCTATTTTATCGACTTTTTTTCACTGAATCATGCGGTCGTCACTATTTTATTTACTGCTTGGTTGTGCATTCTCCCTTGTGCCGGACTTTTATGTATAACTCTTCAATTACCGTAATTATAATTAGGGAAGAGGTGGGTAAAAACCAACCGCGGGTAAAAACCAACCGCGGGTAAAAACCAACCAGTCACTAAATCGTAAATAACAATGAAGAGATAGGAGCTGGGAAGTTGGTGTCCACATGTTTTTTTGAACCTTAGTCAATGGCCGTTTAATTATTGTAGCAGCAAAATTCCATGATCAATGGATTCATTTTTATGAGATGAAACATGAAACTGAAAAAAAAATACATTACGGAGTACCTAGAAAACTGGCGGGTAAAAACCAACCATCGTATAAAAATTCTAATCCTGTCAAACAAATTATTTTTTAATGATCTAATCCACCATTATGTTGGGGAATGGAGCCTAGTATTCGGTAAAAAATCAAGGGAGGAGGGAGAGGAAAATAAGTAATTGTTTTTTAATTTTAAATAGTGTGGTTGGTTTTTACCCGACATATACCAAAAATGTCTCAATTTTCAATATTTAATTGCAATTACCCCCATTCATTTAAATGCAATTCAAGATATACAGAATGTGGGGAAAGTAGAAAGCTTTCTAGGAATAGTTTTATTTTTTTCTGGAGAGTCTCATTATCTCACTACACTCAAAAACTCTCGTGGTTGGTTTTTACCCGCATCTCCCCTACTAATTGTAATTATTGCAATTAAATATTTTAATGAATTATCTAAATGTATCTTTTGCCTTTTTTAGGTTACAATCAAAAAATGAATTGCCAAGACTAATTAATTACTACCGCCAAATTCAAATTGTGTGGCAATTTATCTTCGATGGATTGAATCCCCTGCTTTTGCCCACATACCAAACATGTCCCTTGTGTACCATTGCTTTGGCAAATTATGCTAGTATTAAGTACAGTGGGATCACTGACCTGAGGTCAGTTATTGGGTTCACTGTTATTCCTATGGTTTCCGGCACTCTTATCCTGGTTTGTCAACAAATTCTGCGTAGGGGAGGGGATGTTCATGAGGCTGCCAAAGAATTTATACGATTTGCTAAAATCCATCAATTTGAATTTGGCTTGGAGAGGAAAATTCTCAGAGCGTAGATTTTAGCCTTAAGGGAAACTCAAATTGAAATTGGGAGTATTCGGAAAATTGGAAAGGGCGCGGCGTTTGGTTTCATGCAACAAGTGGTGGATAATACTGTCAATACTTTACTCTTATTTTAAATGTTAAATGTATTTAATTAAATGTGGCAATAATGAAAATAAAATGGCAGTCAAAATTGTTCATGAATATTTGGAATAAATTAAAATGGGTAGGCGTCGTCCGTAAAATAACTTGCAAGTTGGGTCATGTCAATGTCACGTAATTTAATTGACATGAATTTAACAATACTCAATTAATTGGAGCATTTTATTCAATTAAAAAATTGATAACTGTTTGAAGAATCAGTTTAAATTAAACTTTGTATTTAAGAATACATTTGTCATAATTTTGACATTGAATGGCACATGTGCTGACAATGTGTGACCACAAAATGTTGAGCCTGGAAAAGTGGATGATAAAAGATACATTAATTTTATTTAAATTAATATTATAAATCTCAATTATTCTGTACAATTAACTAAGCAGTTAAATTTTGCTCATTTAAGTATGCACATAGGCATTCACAATTTGAACAAACTCAAGAACCAAGCTGCACGTGCACGATCCAAGCGAGAACAATGATACAATTGACAGCCGTGACCCCAGAAGAGGTCAAAAAGAAAAAATTGACTCAAGGTGACCACCAAGAAGAGAAGCCAAACAACAAAGACTAAATGGACATCTGAGTCTTTGAAAGACAAAGCCTTGAACTCATCAACGCCTATATCCTCCACCCCCAAAAAATTTCCAGTCCCCTTTCTCCATTCCTCAGGAAATCGGATTTGATTCCATTTCTCCAAAAACAAATAAATTCCCGAACTCATCAAAATGTCCATGCCCTTCTCCATCAAATTTGGATGATGAGAATCCAGGCCAGTTGTAATGAGTGAAGATTGAGACTGGATGAAAGACTCATCCTGGAGAATTTTCCTATTGTGAAAAAACTTGAGAGAAGAATTCCCCTCCATTTCTTTTTTGAAAGAACGCCAATAAAATTCAGTCTTTGTTTAGACTAATAAAAACAGTTTTGGGTTAACCCAGGTCATTTCGAATGAGTTGGCTTAATTGAGGGGGACATGTCCGCCATGTATTATTCAAAATTATGTGCATTCTTACATAATCTTTACAGGGTTGAATGCGGTCACAGCCAGACTCATCAAATTTAAAAATTTTTCCTGGACAAAATCTCTCACAGTCGGCATAACTGTCCAGAAGGTAAGTGCATCTCCCCGAAGTTTCATGTTGAATAATCCCTCAATCTCGTTACTAGACGGCAGTGTCTTGTTCATATCGTCTGCGCAGCGGCCATCTTGGGTTGGCATGTAAATCTCAAATGAGCCATTCTTCACAAATTCTTTGGAATATTTCCAGGGGGTCTCAAATGGGTAGGGCAGGGTGTAGTCGGATTGGATGATTCCATTGTACCCGTTCGTCAATATGACCGCCATGACCAGCCAAGTTCCCACGACCCACTTCCACCCCTCCCAAACTCTCCCTTTGGCTCCCTGACCTCTTTTCCCTGTTCCACTAGAATTCCGTACACCCAAAAAAATTCTTTATCAAAAGTCCGTGCGTCCCCCATTTTGGATTGTCTTTGACAATTGAAAGTTGGAGGCAGTGAGAACGATGGCAGTCAAGATGGCGGAGATGAGGAGGGCGAGCCATGCCATTGGTTGGTAGGGCGTGGCATAAATTTCCAGAAAATTCTTGTTCTGTTTCACTTGGTCACTGATAATGACATTTGCGATATTTTTGACAATTCAATACCTTATCTGCTTTATGCAGACGACTTATTTATTTATACATGTAATTATTGTTGTGTCACCGGTATCAAAGTTATTCAAACTGCCTTAAAAATATTTTACAATTGGTGCTCAAAAAATGAACTGCATATTAACTTTGATAAAACAAAATTTATGGTTCTCCATAAGGCAAATGAATATAAAATACCCACTGACTTCAACATTAATTGTAATGGTGTATCAATTGAAAGAGTCTATACATTTAAATATTTGGGATTAATCTTAGATGCTAATCTTAACTTTAAGAATCATTTCTTCTATGTAAAAAAAGAGTCTGTAATGCAATAGGATGTATCAATAAAATTAAGCGGTTTTTACCTTTGACTGTATTTATTTTATACATTAATGCCTAGGGAGTTATACCACTTAGTGACTTACAATCTTTACAAAGTAAAATTACTTCAGCCATAGTTAATTTCACCGAGCCTCCAAAATGGAGAAGAAATTTTCATAAAGTAAAAACAGTTGTCAATACTGTACCTATCAAACTAAGTGACTTACAAGAACTTTCTAATATGCTAACAGTCACTGAAAGATTTAAATATTATATTCTACAGTTTGTATTTTTAACACTTAAGCTCAACTCTCCTATTAACTTTATCAAAAATTTGTATACATGTCAATCTTCCGGTAGACCAAGAAATAGTTGTAGTCAAAATGTATTAGTTGCTACATGGGATAAAACTTATACTACTACATTTACAAGAAGTTTTTATTTTAACTCCGTCACTCTTTAGAATAATATCCCGAATACGTTTAGAAATATCAATCTGTCTTCTGGTCATTTTGTTGAAAATATACATATATTCTTAATCCGTTCTCGTGATAAATCTTTTAAACCTCTTTAAATGATTTTTTGTAAATTAAATCTTTTTTGTTTATGACTGTATCACCCCTGGGTTTGTACATGGTTATGTCTATTGCTATAGTGTCCATCACTAAACCAGTATTAAGTTGCTGTAATGATTTTTTGACACTTGAATAAAGTTAAATACAAATACAAATACAAAATGAATTTAAATGTTTTTTGTCCCACCAAAAATGATTTGTCAGTAGGGAAGACTGCACAGTTTTCATCATGATATTTAAGAGTTGTCAGAATAAATTTTCCCTCGCGCCGTGTGTCACGTGTAATGATAGCGATGTTCAAGGGCGAGGTCAACAAATTCAAAATGGCCTTCTTTATCTCTGCTGGCTTTTCTCTTTGAAATGGTTCCAATAAATGTATATATGGGGGGATTTCGACTGATTGCGCCATAATATTCAAATTTTTCAAGGATGACTATGAGGCCTAGGTGTTTTAAGCAGTGACTGGCAGCGGCGGCGGTCAGCGGCAGGCGGGCAGCGGCGGGCGGGTAGCGGCGTGATAAAAATCATGCGTTAACATGTAAATTAAAGGGAATTGCACAAAAATTGAAAATACGCTTGTTTTATGTGTTAAAAATAAACATGGGTTTTAAATGGGAATTAAAAAATCGTGACAACAATGTTATTTCCATTTAAAAAATTAACATTGTTTTAAAGGGGAATTCAAGAAATCGTGAAAACAATGTTATTTCCATATAAAAAATTAACATGTAATTTAAAGGGAATTGCTAAAAAATGAAAACGCTTTTACTTTATGTGTTAAAAGTTAACATGTAAATTATCGGGAAATGGGTGAAAAAATTAAAATTTAACAAATGGGGAGAGAGAGAGAAAGCTTGCTGATGGAATTCTTGAGAGAGAATGAACGTTTTACAGGTGTTTAGAGAAATGCAGGTGGGTAAATGTGTTTATATAGGGAGGCCTTGCTATATAGAATTGCAGGTGTTTTGGGGTAAATATGGAGAACCAAAGGCAATGGAAATGGCCAATTATTATAATTATATGCTTTGAGTAAAAAAAACCTCCAAAAGTATTTGAATGCATAGAGTTATTAAAATATGAGACTATACTAATAGATATAAAAGGTGCATAAATAATTTTTTTTAAAAAAAGAGTCTTATATATATTCATTTTTTTATTGTTATATAGAATTTTCAAAAGTAAAAAAAGTCAATAATAATGATGAGAATTTTTATAGTAAAAAACATTCATTAGCTTTTTTAGATTTCAAAAGCGAGTCATAAAATTCCATCATAAAATTTTACATGTGATATAAAAAATTCTCCAAATCAAAAAATCATTGGTAATCATTGGCAAAAAAATACAACTTTCGAGTCCAAAAAAAGAATCCAACTTAAATTATGAGCATCCAGAATTTAAGTAAATGACAAACAAAATAAATTTGAAAATAATGAAAGAGAAGAGAAAGATATCAAAGGGTCTTTGAAAAAAATATACATACAATAATAAACTCGGACAAAACATAATTGACAAAAAAATTAAAAAAATAATTTTCTCATTCGGAGCTTACGAAGGTGATCCACGACCTCGCCAACACTTAGGTGACTGAACTTTTCACATAAGGCCTTTTCATCCTCTGTCAATTCAAATTCAGATCCCTCTGTAATATAAAAAAAATATTTTTCAATTAATAATGAAAAAGAGAATCAATAAAGTTTTTTTCACGTCAGTCATCAACAAATAAGAAAAAAGATTCCCACATAATAAGTTTTTTCATGACAATCAAAAAAATAAAATAAAATTTATAGGGAGATTTGACAAAAAAAATTACCTGAGCTTGATCTGGATCTTTTGGAAGTCTCCGAGTCAGACTCAATCTCATGAGCTTTTCTTTTTTCTGACCTCTCTCTAAGATTCTCATTCATGGAGGAAGCATCACTAACACCAAAAATTTGTTTCAATTGCTCAATCCTCATTCGGGATGGTCTGTAAGCTTGAGACTGCGGTGGAGTACAGTTGATACATAGGACTGTCGGCTCATTGAAGGGCGATGTCTCCACAATCGTGACACTTCGTGTGTAACCTATAAAAAAATTTAGAAAAAAAGAATAATTATTTCCCCCACATTAAAAGCGACAATATTCCACACATTAAAAATTATTACGAAAGTATATGTATTTTTTCCAAATTAAATTGAATGTAAATAATAAACTTACCGCCAGTCATGGAAGAAGAAGACTCAATTTGAGGAAATCGGAGCGGAGAAAAGACTCTTCTAGCGGGTACAACAAAAGGACGCCTTGATGATGATGATGATGACAAGGGAGCTAAACTCTTGGATTCATTCGAAGCTTGCTTTACAGGTCCTAAAATAATAATAAAAAAAATTTTAAATCTCAAATATGATTAAAATTGACCAATCATTCTCAAAATTAAAATATTCAAGATTCAAAAAATTAATAAAATGGTAAAAATTTTTTACTTTAATGAATTTATGTACCTGGGAGAGACAAAAACCTTGAAAATTGAGTTGTATTGCGGACGGGAACTTGATACTCTTCATACAACTCAAAGGGCAATGTCACTAACCAACTTTCATCCCTTGTCTCAAACCTGAAATACAAACTACAAAAAAATTTCATTTTAGCACACAAAAAATTTTCCATTTTTACATGATGGCATATTTTTAGTATGCAAATTAGTCAGAGAATAATGATGAGGACAAAAAAAATACTTACATATTACGTCCCGGTTGATCATTCTTCTTGACTTGGCTGAAAGACACAAGAACTTGTTGGTATGCAAAGAACTTTTTGAGCACGGTTTGATGATTATGTTTGGATTCCAAGTTGGTACATTGAGCTGTGAGAACAAGTTGGGGTGTTTCTTTGAAAATTGAAGGACATGGATAATACTTGACCCGGGTATTCAATGAAACTATGGAACCCCAATCCACTAAAAAAAAATATCCATAGACTCCATTGTCATAAGGCTTGTTGACGAATTTTCTCCTAAACAATCTTCCATAGCGTCAATCACCAATGACTGTCTCAACCAAGTATGTCTTTTTAGCACGAAGCTCTGGTCTCAGTTCCAAATACTCACTCTCTTCCTAAAATAAAATGATTCATTAAATAACCAAATAAAAACTCTAAAAATAATTATTTTGCCAATTAAAAAATCTCGAATCAAAATAAAAATTACAAAAAAATTGTCACAATAATTTAAAATGAAATTATTTTCCAATAAAAGGATCATTTTTAAAACATAAAAAGTAGATACAAAACGTACGTGAAAAAATTGGCTAATTTCCTGTTGGAGATTGATGAAGGTGAGATGGTCTAGTTGCATGTAGCATTTGTTTCCCCCAAAAAAATCGGTTAGCTGAACCAAATAAAACTTGCAATTGTCAACCTCGGTCAATAATGATGTCAAGTGAATGAGAGGAATCTCTTCATTCGTGGCCAAAACTTTATAATTGGACAATAAATGATTTTCCAAACTCCCTAACAACTGGGACGCCGTTTCTCTCTTGTATGTGGCCATAATTATCAAAAATATTATCAAAAAAATAATTGAGGAGAGTCTTCGACTAATAATGAATGGCACACTGACAAAATTGCCTATTTACTCTGTGATTTTATACTTTTTAAGAACAAAAGAAATTATCCAGGTAAATTTATGCAATCTATCCTGAAATTCTGTTTTGGGGAGAATAATTAAAATTTTTGCCAAGTTTCAAAGGTCTAAGAATTTACACTATACATTGTAAAATAATTTTTAAAATACAAAGTGGTCATTTTAAAACTAGTTGGAAACTTTCCCAAAGCTGCGGGAACATTTCCTTCCCAAGCAGGTCACGTGTGTCAATATATCGCTTTGGTTCTAGCTCTGGTGCACGTGCAACAGACAAAAATAACTACACTTTACAAAT
>JAQIVZ010002624.1:0-19347 GCA_034700945.1 Arrhopalites spinosus | reverse complement strand
CAAGTCCTGCCCTGACGGCGCCGATGTACTCGTGGATGAGGAAGAATTGGGAGCATGCCGAGTCACTGAATGACATTTTGGCATGGACAAGAGATACAGGATTACTCCATCTTTGGTTAGAACAGTCAAAACATTTTACTCAAACAATTGGCGGGAATTAGATGAAAGGTCAACAGAGGTCAATTGTCTATGATAAACTTAAAGTTTTGACACAAGATCATTCGGAAATGGTTAAACCGTTGGAGGGTAAATTTTTGTTGTTTCCTTTTGGCGCCTTCTTTGGGGGGTTTGTCTTAGGGCTTTTGGCTTATTTGGGAGAATTTGGGATGATAATTTTTGGGAAAAAAATGGAGAAATTGCATGTGCGGACGGCTGTCAAAAAAAAAGTGCAAAAAATTGAACTTAATTGGGCTCCTAATGCTCCTCAAAGGGGTGGAGCTAAAATGAAATTTGTGGATGTCGCTGGCTTGCCTGTAAAATTGGACAAGTGCGTTTCAACCCTGACGCAGTATAAATGCGCCATCTCTACGCAAGCCTTCGAGTATGCTGTCTCAGGGCTGAGACGCACTTGTCCAATTTTACAAGGAAGCCAGCGATATGTCTTAAATGTTTTTAATTTTTGGCGACAACATAATTAAATTTTTAAATATTTAACTGTACAAGAAGCTTATTTTTGAGTAAAAAAAATGGTTGAAAAAGCCAATAATATAATTTATTGTGTTAAATTAATTTAAATTAAATACAAGACAAGTACTAGCCCATCCTCTTGTAAGGAATTCACTTCAAATTAAAATCTTTGGAGTGGAACACCCGGTACATAACATCTTATGTACAATTTAGCTCAACAATCTTACTCAGAACAATTTTGACCAAGGAAAGAGTCAAAGAGTCCAGGTGGGCCTTGTACTCATGAAAATTTTCAATGGAAGGGATTAGGTGAAAAAAAAATTAATGATTAATGTTTATTGTAAAACAAGAATCAAGGATACATATTGAACTAATAAGTTGTTGCATCGAATAAAAAGAAAATTTTGAGGTCACCTAAATAGACTTGCCATTGATTGACTCTTGAGCTTCCTGATCCGAAGACAAAAGAACAGATTCATGATACGATTTGATCCAGCAGTAGTTAAAAGCAGTAATGACCATAACTACAAACTCAAGGGGAAGCAAAATGAACTCACTGGACCACTCATATTTTTGGGACATGGAAATGGCAAATTTGGTCACACCCAGGGCCCAAACGATGACTTGAATTATCAAGGAAATTAAGAGGAATCGGACGTAGGGCGCTAGCCATTTCAAATTATTCTGAATCAATTTAAATTACAATTATTTGTATTGTGTCCCCTCAATAATTTTGAATAATAGTTTTACCCTGTTAATGGCCAGTAGGCCAAAAAAATTGGCAAAAGTGTTGAGAGCACACACTCCAAGGGAAATGTAGCAAAAAATGCGAGCATTTAAATCTACAATGGGCAACAAAGAAAATTATTATCTCAAAATTAAACTATATTTATTCATTTTTACCAAGGGCGTTGGCCACACTTTTTTGGTAGCCATTTGGTATGAAAATTAAAAGGATTAGAGTCAAACAAGTCAAAAACGTTAAGGGCTCCTTGATCTGTAATTAAAATAATTTATTTTATTTTTATTCAAACCAAAATCATCCAATTCCTCCATATTGAAAAATTATAATATTAATTTCCCATACTAGAAAAAAGATGGGGACACCACGTGCCGTCTTCTTAGACTTACAATTTAAGCAACACATTTCAATTAATAATTTATGGGAATATTCTGACAATTAAATTTTGGCCCTTTTTAAAATACAAAAATAAAATGTGCTGGGGATTAAATTGGGAAGAAAGTGAGAGTGAGGCTTTAGAGACGGGCGGAGGATGGAGCCTGATTTTTTTTAATTATAATTAGCAAATTAATAAATTAGTACAAAAATGTGTTAACCGACGTACTACTGCCACCCCATTAAATTAGGAGAACGTGTTAATTGACTGTTTATGCAGAATTTTATGTTTTGTTTCAATTATAAAAAGTCTTCTCATTATGACCTCCTTGTCAAATGATTTATCCTCGATATTTATTCTTTAAATATGCACAACTCAATAAGACGACTTTGCCAAAAAAATTAATACAAATTCCAGTAAATTCTCATTCACTTCTTCAGCTCCGAGAGTGCCCAAAACTACATGAATATTTTGCCAGCCGCTGGCTCTAGTATTTTTGAAAAAATGAGTCATAGATTTTATTGCCTTGAAAATACTTAGAAGTTAATTTGATAGTCATACTCCAAATTATGAATATTAATTCCAAATTAATATTCACAAAAGAGTATTTTGAATTGACACTTTTCAGTTTAATTGTACTCGCCAAATTAATTTTTTTTGCTTTCAATTTAAACGTTATTTGTTTCATGAAATTTTATTTAATTGACCCTAATACGAGGATGATTCCACAATTAAGTTCATGTTTAGAGGCATAGTTTAAAAGGAAGGAAAGTAGGGAGGTTGAGAATTTTTGACAGTTAGAGAGGGAATACAGATACATGGCTCTTAGCCTAGACCTTGGTCACATGGGAATGGCATTTCCCTTCTTTTTCTTTGCTACAGCTGATACTATTCTTAACATTGCATCTGCCTTGCGTCAGTTGGAAGACGAAGAATTTTAAGATTCGGTTTAAAATCTTCCCTCAGGTTTTCCTGCAGGTGATTTATAAACCCAATTGGCAAAATGCCCTCCTCGCCTACATGGCAATTTAATTTGATTAAATATTTCTTGGCTTTATTTCTGGGCCACATTCTTCCCATTTTTCCTCCAGCTGGCTATTCAACAACGTGGATTCTGCACAACCGACCCAATTTTTATCACAGAAAACGTCACAAGTGGACCTCTCGCCATTAAATTCCAATTGTCCATTTTGTGTCCTGTAAATTTGAATTTACCTGTTTCCTCGCAATGATCCCACCTGACGTTCTTAACCTGATGGTGAGCCTTCATAATGAATACCGGGAAAAACATGGAGCTCCCCCAGTGACCCTTGACTTAAAAGTTAGTACATTTTATTAAAGTTTTTGTCCAAAATGTCTTCTGTTTGTTTACAAATTTTATTAATGCATGACAAAGTTATTTTTAAAACAATGAGAATTAAATTCTACCTGTGATTATGAATTAATTAACCATTATTGTTTTCTAGTTATGCACGGAAGCTCAAAGATATGCCAAATGTATCCTCACAAAGGGTCACATGACCTCAGAAGAGGAACTCGAACCATGTGGTCGAAATATGTATCACTTTACAAGCCCACCCCAGACGTATGTCAATTTGAAAGATGCCATGCAAAAAGCCCTCCAAAATTGGTACCACAAAAATGAAGATTACAATTGGGACAATCCTCTCATCTCCAGTCCAGCCTCCAAAATGTTCTCTCAGATGATTTGGAAGTCCGTCAAATCAATCGGAATTGGTGTCGAGAGTGTGGGGACTAAAGTAAATTCTCTGCACATGACCTCATGACCTTGCAAGTATTGTTTGACATTATATGAAATTTTTATTATTTACAGACAGTGGTAATGGTGCTGTACTGGCCATCATTGAAATCACCACCTTGTGAGATTGATCATAAATGTAATGTCTTCCCATTGCCTCATCGATGAAAACTGACCATGTGACATTCATAAATATTTTATATAATTTCAGGAATTTTAATCATAAATAAAAAGATAAACACTTGCGTCTCTTTAAATTTAATTTTTTGTAAATTATGCACAAGGATTACCGGGCAATTTTGGATTATACGACGCTACGGCAATCTTAGAATCAGCCGTGCCATAATAGAGAAAATAGCAATCTCTAAAATAAACAAGGCCCTCTAGAAAAACAACATTATTGACCTGACCTACAATTTCATAATCTTTGTCGGGCCTAAAAAAATTCTCTTCGGCTCTTTTGAGGACTTTTGTAGGATCTTGAAGATCAAATAAAATTTGACCTGCTGAGTAAGTCCCAGCAGGTAAATTGGGGTCACCGCCTGAGTCTGGATTTTTATTTTTACTATTGTAAATTAAATGAATTCCTTGCTCCTCCATCACAGCTTGTGGCCCTGGCTCTACTAACACACTGTCAAATTTCCCTTCACGTGGTCCAAAAATTGGTAACAATTGGTAGTCCACATTGAGAACGGGGCTCCAGCTGATTAAGTCGTTGGAACTGGCCAAATAAATGTTGGACTCACCAAAGTACATCCAATACTTTTCTTGAATTTTGGTGGCCACAAACGTGGTCCCCTCCCGTTTTGTTACAATTGAACCGGATTTTGAGTGAAGACCAAAATAACGAGGATCTTGGAAAGCGAGGCCATGTTTGGTCCAATGATGGAGATCGTACGATGATGCCACCATGAGACGAGGGAGGCTGCCATTGTAGCCCGTGTAGGTCATAAAATATTTTCCAGACTCGTCCACCACAATTCGAGGGTCCTAATATGTTAATTTTTTTAAAAATTTGTGCGGGAAAAAGCACGTGATTCTGTCTTACCTCACAACCTCCCTCCCACTCAAGGGATGTGACAGAGTCGTGCATGGGATATAAAATTGGTGTGGTTTCTCTCACAAAATTGTAGCCATCTGTACTCACTGCAAGACCAATCCGAGATGTCCCTGCATACTGCCCCACTTTATCTTCAGCTCTAGTTTAAATACAATTAAAAATTAATTCACATCACAATAATCTTGTAAATTAAATTTACCTGTACAAAAGGTGAACGGAACCGTTGATGACGATGGCGGCGGGATTGAAAACATCTTTTTCTTCCCACTTGACCTCTTCAAGACGGATGGGGCAAAAAAATGAGGTGTCATTTCGGGGTCCCATTATGGGATTGACGTCATCGTGCTTGTAAAACTCTCCAAATTCCCAAGCTTCCAATTTTTCTGTAATAAAATTAATTTTTATTTTTGTGTAAATGTCTCTTTTCAAAGTGCAAAGTACCTTGAGCGGAAATGAAAGTCCCTGCTAGCAATATGGTCGCCAAAACAATTGAATTTAGCCGTAGAGTGATCATGATGAAAATTTTGACTTTAACTTGGAAACACAATAATTTAGAGTAAAATGAACTGCAAAATTTCCGTCCTCGGAGAACCGTTCCATCATGCTTTAGATAAGAGTTTCAAGTACTGGAAAAATTTAGATTAGCCATTCTTTTTTATAATCATTTATAAGCAAAAATGTACATCAATTTTCCTCTGTGGACGTTAAACTGTAGCTGTTCAATGCTTTAATTGTATATCACAAATTAAACTAATTATTTCAACAGATGTTTTCATTTTGAAATTGATTGATGGAATTTATAATTTTAATTGATTGCCTTTTATTACGGGTAAGCTCTCTAATAAACAATTGAGTGAAAACTATTTGTGAATTTATTGTAAAATATTTTCAATTCAATGGCCACCTTGATTGTTAATAATGGAGAGGCTTAAAAGAGTTTAATTACATTTTTTTCGTTGCGATTTTTGTCTGTTTTTATTTTTAACTTTATTTCGAGCTTAAAACTCTGCCAGCTAAATTAAGGGGGAGTTACAACTTTCTGAAAAATTTTAGAATTTAAATTTTCTATAGAAATGTGGTAAATTAAGGGTCTTGGAAAGGGTCGTTCTTGCCGATTTTTCTTGGCCACTTTATGTTCAAAAAAGTTGGTTCACCAGTAGGTCAATTATGAGTATGACTAACAGCCTGAAGTGCATTAATTCTACCATAGCCAAACAAATTATTCGGAGTTTTTTTGTCACTAACACGCCCACAATTCCTCTGGTCAGCGTTCCCAAGTTGTACGCGCTCACAGCTACTGGTCAAAGCTGATTTAATTTGACTATAAGTCAATTTCTTATTCTTGGACAACATCAAGACAACCACTCCACTGACATGAGGACAAGCCTACAAAATAAATTAAAATTAAAACCACAATTAAAATAATTAAAACAATTTATTTACCATAGAAGTCCCCGACTGGGACTCATAATTAACATCAGTAGTATTGGAACTAGAAATAATTTGACAGCCAGGGGCACAAAGGTCAGGCTTGAAAGTGCGACCTCTTTTTGAGGGTCCAACACTACTAAAAGAGGTCAACTTGTCAACATGGTCAGTAGCCCCAACACTAATGACTTGAAGACTGTCACCAGGTGACCTCAAAGTGTAGCAATTCGGTCCAGTATTTCCGGATGCAAAAATTGGGATGATCCCTCCCGCGTGCCAAGTTTTAATGACGTCATCGTAAAAATCTTGATTTCCTGGAGCACCCCAACTATTTGACACGACATGTGGAGCTTTACTACAATTTTTGTCTTGTCCCAAGGGGTCAGTGGGACAGGCGACCCATTGGCCACATTGAATTAAATTTGAACCCAAGCATCCTTCTTTTGTACAGCCTATGCAGGCTATCCAACGGGCTTCTAAATTTAAATTAAAATTTTATCTATTTTAAATTTAAATTGGCGGGTAATTTAACCTGGAGCAACGCCAATCCCATTGGTGGTTCCAACGATGGTGCCAGTGACGTGTGTTCCGTGGCCAAGTGGGTCGTTTGGTCTCGACGACCTTTTTTCGGGGTCATACCAACCGAAGCTACTCCTAAAATTGGATTTTAGTGCTTCGTGTGTACGGCGGACTCCAGTGTCAATTATAGCCACGACTATGCCTCGACCTCTTGTGCCAGATTCCCAAACTAAAATTTGATTAAAATTGAATATTATTTTTCATAATTTAGAAGGTCAAAAATACCTTGGTCAGCTTTGATCTTAGCCACTCCCCATTGAACTGTATTTTGATTGACATTAGTCAAATTTACATTGTAATTATAATCGCGACAGTCGATGGGGTCATCCAAAGGAAAGACGGGGTCATTTTGAACACTGAAGACGTCCCTGCGACTTTGAAGGGCTGCGATGAGAGTGGGGTCAGCTTTTCTCACAATTATTTTATTGGTGATCCACAGAGACTCCACTTGGATTTGACTGTGGCCATTTGACTTCTTTTTGTGGAGAAAATCCAGGAGGTCACTTTGAGACTGGGTCGTCCATTTTTCTAATCTTTCTTGTACATTATTTAGTCTTTGGGATCGATCCAGAAAATTTGACCTTTCGACCTCATCCAAAATTTGACTGACAGTCAAGCCAAGGGAGAGATCTCGGACTGAGACTATGACCGTTTTTGTCTCCACTGGAAATTGAGCCAGTGCGAGTGAAATGACACAGAAAAATGGGACCAATTTTAACTGGAGTTTCATCATTTTGACGAGTGTCAAGTTAAGTAAAATAAAAATTTAAATTACTTAAACCATATTTTTGGACGAAAGTTTAATAAAATGTGGTGAGAAATATTTTAATTAGTACAGAGAAAAATACATTTAGTAACCACAGAGGTCAATTTTATTCTTGTTTAAATTGAGAATTTAGAAAAAATTTAAAACTTACCACACAAAAATATTCAAGAGAATTTTTTGACAAACATTTGAGACTTGAGGCAACAAATTTTGACCAAGATGTTCAGAAAATAAAAACTTGCCAGCAAAACATTTTTGTCTTCAATTCTACAAGCTAAAAATACCGGGGATAATATTAATAGAATTCCAGATTAATTTTTTGTAAGGGAATGGCATGTCATTCATTTTACGGATGCAATTTTCCAATTTAATTTGTGGCTCAATTAATTATCATAAAACAAACAATTAAATTTTACTACATCTTGTCAATTTAACAAATTAACCAGTAACTAAATTTAATAATTCGAAAATATTCAAAAACATCGGCACCAATATTCGTACATTCTAGCAATTTTTTTTTGGTACATGACAATTAATAATCATGGGAATTTCATTAAAGTAATCTCAATTAAAAAATTAATACACCTGTAAATTGTAATATCTCCTCACAATTATAATTAACCCCATCAAAATTCATCTAGTACTCACCTAATACGCGTTGATTCATGTATTTGTAATCTGTACGCAAAAATTACGCCAAAAATAAATAAATCTGGAAATTAAATTACAACCACATTAAAAAATCATTTCCCTGAGATTGGCACAAACTATAATTTAAAAATACACATTAAAATTAATTTAATTTAATTAGTTGCCTATAAAAAATGCTGTGTTGCAAGTTAACTATATTAAGCATGTTAAAAAACATATTGCATGATCTTCATCATCACAATGAGAGCGGATGTGTAGTCCATGATTAATTGCACGAACATATTTTTATGAAAAAAAGTTGTATTTACATTTTCCAAAAAACTGGAATGGAAATTTTGAGAGGGACAGGGGAAGGACGAAGAACGGGAAATATTTTTTATTAGTTAATTTATAAATGGCATCTGCCTCCTCTTGAATATTCCCTGCAGTTAAACATGAGTCTCAATCTGTTTTTGCGTGCACAAGGTGACATTTCTATTGTACAACCATTTTTTTGTGGTCATAATTTGTCTGCTTTAATTCTCATTCTCATTTTCATTCTCACCACAGATTCACAATCGCAAAAAAATAATAATTTGCCATATTTTCATTTAATATTCTCATTTTGCATGGACTGGCCTACTTGACTCGGTAGGCCATTGAGGCAGACAAATAAAAAAATGGAATTGATTGGCCATTTCTTTCTTTTCATTATTTTAATCTTGTAAGACTTTAATTAATTTTTTATTAATTTTTCATAATATAAAATTGATTAATTTTATTGTATTGTGTAGAAGCGGCTTATTTGAATTTGGCTCCAATTTCGAATTTGAAGACGGGCCAATGAAAGTGATTCCAGTACAAAATGAGCATTTACGAGCGTCTGATATGAGATTAAATCTTTTACAACAACAATTAATTCCAGCCAATTATAATATTTTGGAACCCCCGCCAACTTTGAATGGTAATTAATAAAGAATTTTACAAATTGGTAATTGTCAATGTTGATTATCATTAATAAAATTATTTTTTTGTAGGGATTCCAACGAGAGTCAATTTATCAATTATTGTCATGAATATTCGAGGGATTGATGAGAAGGAAGAAGTAAAATAATTATTTTAATTGTAAATAATAATTAAATTAACTGTGTAAATATTTAGGAAATTACATTAGAAATGAATCTTCGAATGTTTTGGAGGGACTCGAGGTTAGGGGTTTTGAGTTCAAAATCGGCTGATTTTACTGCCAATAATTCATTTCTAGTCCTCAGCCCAAAACTCATCAATGATATTTGGCATCCCGACATTTTTATTGGTTAACAGCATTTAAAATTAAATTAAATATAATTCCAAAGTAATTAAAATTAAAATTGCCTTTAATTTCTTTTTCAGATCATGCAATAGAAGTAACTCAACCTTCATTAATAACTCCACCAGCTTCCCTCAGAATTTATGCGGACAGTGTCATCCGATATTCTGCCAGGTTAAAACTCACAAACTCATAATTTAATTGTAATTAAAATAGTTCATTAAAAAATTAAACATTTCTCCCTCCATTCTAGGCTCACTGTAAAAACAGCTTGTGAAATGAATTTTCATTTGTATCCCGTCGACACTCAAGAATGTGCTGTACAGATGATGAGCTGTAATTTAAATTAATTAAATTCTAAACGTTGGCGCCCGATTTATTTTTTATTTTTGTAGACGCCTACCCATCAAAAGTAATGGAATTGGCATGGGCTGATAAGGGAGCTTACATGGGTCACAAATTGACTCTTGCAAATTTTCAAGTTCATTTGGATCAAACTAAAAAACAAACAATGACCACTGGTTCTGGTATAACAATTTAATTAAATTAATTAAAATAATAATAATTGTAGAGGTCGGACGAAATTAATAATAATTATTATTATTATTAATTTAATTTAAATTTAATTATTAATTAAAATGATTGTTTAACAGCCAATTACTCAAATTTACAATTCACAATAATTCTACAAAGGAATATAAGTTATCATTTGATTCAAACTTATCTCCCATCCCTCATTTTCCTTGTGATATCATGGGTCAGTTACATGATTCCCGCCAAAAATGTTGGAGAACGAATTAGTTGCTGCATGGTGAACATGTTACGCATTCAAATTTTAAAAGTTGCGCCAAAAAAAAGTTTAAAAAAATAATTTATTTTGTTTTCATTTTTAATTTCTCACTCTCTTCATGGGGGGGTCAAAGGTCACACTCCTCTCTCTTACCGTGATGTTCGGATCGCTAAAGTAAATTAAATTAACATTTAATTAACAATTCATTTAATTTATAAATATAAATAATTAATTAATTGCAGTTCACCCAAAGTGTCCTACTTTACCGGCCTCCATATTTGGATGATCACGTGTGTCATCTCTGTCTTTGTCTCATTTGTTGAGTTTGTCATCGTTCTCAAGTAAAAGTCAAATAAATTAATTTTAATTTAATTATTCACATTAAAATATTTAAATTAATTAATTGACACAGACTGAGGAGTATGTCAGGTGCTTTGGAAGAAGATGCAAGTTTGAATTCAAAGAAAGGAAAAAAGGATTCAAAATTTGCCATTAATCACGCCTTCGAAATGCAGGAAATGTCTGCCAACGGCAACGGAAGAGGAGAGGGGGAGGAGTCAAGTACAAGTAGGGGAGCCAATGAAAATCGAGAAAAATATGCGCATATGGCGCAAAGTATTGAAAAAGTAAGCGCCATTGCTTTGCCGTCAATGTTCCTCATTTTTAATTTTGTTTACTGGCCTTGGCTCTTTGTTACAGTTTAATTAAATCATTTTTTTTAAACATTCGGAATTTGGTACAGTCTCAAAAATCATTTTATTATAAGGAACCCCAAATGCCTACTCCCTAGTAGTCAAGCTCGAACATTTGACGTCAAAATTACACAAGAAGGGTCTTAAAAACAATAACAAAAAAATTTCTGAAAGATAACTAACATTCAATTAATCTAACTCCATCGACTTTTCACTTTCCCCTACGCTAGTTTTTGTGTCCGTAAGAATGTTTAGTCGAGTCAAACGGCTCCCATGACCTTGAGGTCATGGAAGTAGAAGAGATCTCTTCTACTTCTAGCTAACATTTGACTACCTCGACCTCTTCCATTAGTTTCATCTCTGTATTGGACCCCTGGCTCAGTTAAGTCTAAGATGACATTTTCTTTATGGACATCTTCGCCCTCATCAGAGTCTAAGGTCCAAATTTTAGAAGACCATTCACACTCAGACTGGCGGTGGATGCTAGCCCGGAATTTCACATAGTTGTTTCTTCTAATACGTTTTGACATACTTCGAGTTTATCTAATGTTAGAAAGTTTAGTTTTTAATTGTGAATTGTTCGTCTCACCAAATAGTTTATACGTATTTTCACATTTGCAAGACCAGGAGAAAAAACCCACCATTGTCAATCATTTTTAACCTACATATTGTCAGCGATGAAACACATTTTTGTATTTGCAATTCTTATTCGTCCGTCTTCCCGAGAAACAACAGTATACACGTACACCTCCATGCATGTACGACTTGTATCACTGCCTCGCTAATTAACACGTTAATAAAGTCAAAACTTTTATCAAAACTTTTTTTAAAAAAAACTTTTATTCTAACCATCTGCAAAGGGCTGTCAGGTTAGTGACAGTTTTTTATAATTTTCTTAGTTCTTGCCAATACCCATAATCATTAATTAGTGAAAATAAGCTGCCCCCCAAATATTTATGATTTGAGAGAAATCATATACATAATATACATGTACTAGGCAATTAATCAACGAATAAATCTTATAAGCAGTTAAGTTCTTAGAAGAAGACCAAGCTTAAGAAGTTCTTAAGCTCCGATTCTGCAATCCGTCCATGTGTTCGCCCTTCACAATTGCGGGCCACATTAATTGAGGATCAAGGTCAAACTACAGGCTAGTCCACCGCCCTTTAGTTTAGGTCCTCTTTTGCTCTCACTCAATGTATTTAAAAAAATAATTTTATATAATTGCAAAAAAACATTTCAAAATACTGGGTGCTTCACAATCTATTTTTTTATTCACATAAAATACAGTCTGATATCAGTTCTTTTACACCAAAACTGGTTCACAGATAGATCTTGACTATTTTAACCTGACATGTTTATCAAAAACATTTACTGACTTCATACAATTGTACAATTGACCTGCATAAGACCATTTCCGAAATGCGGGGTCAAATTTAAACTCAGCGTTCAAAAATTGACAAAAACAAGAAACGTCGGTCATAAATTGAAGTTTGCAAAGATTTCCCTTTATTGCGAAACGCACTGACAATTTAAATTGGCAAAATCTTAAAATTAAATTCCAAATGATATACCAAAAATATATAATGGGTCATTACAATTTAGGAACACCCGTTCCAAGGCGTGGCGTATCGTGTAACAGCAACCCAGACTGTGGACTTCGAATGATCTGTGAGGCAAAGAAATGTGAATCCCATCACAAGACATACTATGACAACATGAGCGGCCATTGCATGCCAGTAGAATGTGCTGGTATCCCCTGTCCAGATGGCTACACATGCTGTAAGTGGTTATTGGCTTACTTTTTTACTCTGTATTCTAAATTTGTTTCAATGGTCATGTTTATTTTAATTATATGATTTTTTATAAACATAGACCACGATCATTGCCTACCTATATAAAACGACACCAAATCCACTACATTGAAAGAACCTGACAAAATATTTTAAAAAAACTTCAGAAACTACGTTTATTCACTTTGTCGTACGCCCAGATGTATTTGACAAGCAAAAATCAAACAATTTTTTTTGTCTATTATTGATAGTACTAATACATGTACAGGTGACTGTCATCATGAATAATCATAAAATTTGCAATGTAATGCTTTTTTAATCTCCACATAACACATTCTATTAATCAGGTTAATGTAAAACCACTGATTACGGGCTCAGACTGATTCTTGCTGTACCCCTGTTTCCGTGGTAATGAAACCGTATCTATCAGCAAAAAACTATTTCTGCACAAAAATTGAAATTGGCTTGCAAGAGTAGTTAGAAGTTTTTGGTCTTGTCCAAAGCCAGAACACATAGCATTGAATGAGGGCGAAAACATAGGATGTACAAGCCACCGAAGATTCTACATCGGAATATCCGCTTAGATTTCGGGAGAAACGTAATTGACCAAACTTGATAATGTCCCATCTATAGATCGTGTATTTCATGTCTGAAAGCGTAACGGGACCTCAGGGGACCCATTGTTTTACATGATACAAAAAAACATAATCAAAAAATGTCAAGAATAATCTTCAAATTGATGCCTTTCGTAATTCCCCGTTGGATCCTAGTTACTAGTTATTTAGTTATTATAATTTTAGCGAACTTATGGGTTTCCAATTTCTTCAGATGTCATAGATTTTAAGCAAAATTTTCAGCAACCTAAAATTTAAGTCTAAACAGTGTTGGGGTTTTGTCCGTCCAAAACTAAATTAAGTGTCCAGTGGACAAAATGGACAAAAGTTCCAAAATGGACGAAATGGACAAAAGAGGGATAGAGCGGACGTCAAAGGCACGCATCAATATTAAAAACGTCCCTCATTTTTCTTCCTTTTAATTATTACTTGTAAAAACTAGTTAATAGATGTGCCTTGAGCTCTTTAACATAATAGAAAGATCACCAAAATTTAACCACCTACCAGTTGACCACTATTATACAATTTTAAAAGGCTTCACAAGTTACATTTTGGTGAAAATATTTCCTTTTGTGACTAATTAATTTTAAAAGGCTGTTTTGGTATGAACAATTATGGTTTTAAAAATCTGACAAAAAACAAAGTTGTAGAGTTAAAGGCCCTGAACAACTTTGTCTTTGGCTCCATGTCAATATCTTTAATCCTTTAATAGAGCCGGTGAAAGTGAGTTTTGTCTATTTTGTTCGCTTTGTCTACTTTTGAAAATCATTTTGTCCAGTTTTGTCCATTTTATCCGTTCATTTTGGACGGACGAACAAAACGGACAGCCAACACTGAGTTTAAACTAACCGTTTTAAGTTATTCCAAGGAAAATGCGAATAAAGATGCACTTGTAATTCCTGCCAGTTTTCCTTTACCAGCCGTGTAGTTTCTCAAAGCTGTCCACAATCTTCGTGATTATAGACTTAAGGATGTTGAAATACTACATGGATCATTTCAAGGCTCTCCAGTCAAAGTCATTGGGTCAAGTATTCCAAGCATGAAATCCCTTTGGTCAAGTACACAGAGGAAGTATACATGAAATTCTTTTGGTCAAGTATTTTAGGCATAAAAATGTTTTAGTCGGCTAAGTAATTTAATCATAAAAATCAATTTGTCAAGTAACTTAATCATAATATTCCTTTCTTCAAGTAATTGAAGTGTAAGAACCCTTGGCTCAAGCAATTTATTCCCATTAAAATTAATTAAAAGATAATAATTAATTTTTGTTGACATGGGTACGGGCGGGAGGCGAGAATTACACTAATGATCTTGTTGATTTGGCTCTATTGTCGTAACCTCTTTGACTGGAGAGCATTGGATCATTTTTATTTTTATTCACTAAACGCAAATATGAAGCTATGGAAATTAAAGTGAAGTGTGAATTTATCTGGGGAGCATCCATAAAATATATAGAAGTAAAGCACACTTGTTCTGTTACTTGTACTATGATCCTCAGAGAAGAAGAGAGAATTGTCAAGTCAATCATTTTCTTCCGCGAAAGAAGGTGGAGATAGAAAAAATGGAGGAGGAAGGGGTGTCCGTGGTCCTGGCTCCACGACGTTTCACCTTCAACATTTCACCTTCCGTCATTTCACCTTCCCGACGTTTCACCTTCCGACATTTCACCTATTGACATTTCGTGTTCGACACGTTTCATCTATTGACATTTCGTGTTCGACACGTTTCATCTATTGACATTTCGTGTTCGACACGTTTCATTTATTGACATTTCGTGTTCGACACGTTTCACCTTTTAACATTTCATCCTCCGACGTTTCATCTTCCCAAAAGTTTTCTAGTCCTTTAAAATGGTAGTCACCCTTTCGTTCAGTACAACCAGTTGACGAATGCAAAATACTTTGTCAATGGTACATAAACGACCATGATTTCTAGTGGGATGATCAATAGCAAGATTTTTCCTTTATCTGTTCAGTCATTTTGGTCGCAGTTAGTGCTCGGTCTACCTCGACCATCAGTTTTTACTGGTTTTTATCTAACCTGATTGAAACAATCCCATTCCACAAATGTGTAGTTACAATGAGAAGAGTCTACTTCTATCCTAAAGAAGTCATCTTTGACATTGGCTAATTAGTTGCGTTGAACGGAAGAGTCACTGCCATTTTAAGGGACTTGAAAATTTTTTGGGAAGGTGAAACGTCGGAAGGTGAAACGTGTCGAAGGTGAAAGGTCAAAAGGTGAAATGATGGAAAGTGAAACGTCGGAAGGTGAAATGGAAAACATGAAACGTCGGGTCACCGTTGTCCTACATGTTTCCCATATGAAGTGATGCTAAGTAGGGCTGACGGCTTAGACCCATTTGACACACCCGACCCAAACCCGACCCAAACCCGGGTCTGAGTGGGTCGGGTGAATATTGTTTGGGTTGGGTCGGCTTGGGTCGAGTACTTTTAAAACTCTACCCATAAAAATATTTACTATTTATATTTTAATACTACTATTTGGTTCTGGAGTACCTAGTCAGTTTTATATTTTTGAGTCTTGACGACAAAACAAACAAAGGAAGTAGGTTAGAGTTGGAGCTTAAGTATGCTGCCTTTCTAATTCATGGAAAGGCGTACAATCCCCACTATTGTTTGTGTTGATACATAATATACGTATTTCTTGTACAAAAGTTTTTTAAGGAGAATATTAATTTTACTTGTACATTGTACAAGTATGAATCATATATTCTTCATCAAAAGTCTATCTATAATATATTGTAGACATTGTATACTTTAGACTGTCGTATGAAACAAATGACCAAATACGTTTTACAATTGGATCAGTCCTTTACTGTATTCTCTTCACCCCATTACTCTTATTGTTTAGTCTTAGCAATTCCATCAAAACTTTAAAATGGAGGATAGTTTTAAAGCAAAAAAAGCCCAACTTCTAATACTAATGAAGGAAAGTCCAGATCAAATAAAATTAATTACGAAAACTCTTAGATCATCTGTGTGGACTAAGTTCAAAGTAGTTTGTCACACCGAAAATGAACAAGATTTTGCTGCTTGTAATTCATGTGGGGAATTATATTCAACTACCAATGGAACCAAGGGAATGCAAAATCATAAATGCAGCACCGCAACCAAACCACTCGATATTTCCATGAGTTTTGCCCGTAAAATTTCCACCGATAAAAAACAAAAATTTAATGACGCTTTCGCAGAAGGTCTTGCTCAAGACTTGACTCCGTTTTCCATTGTGGATCACCGTGGATTTAAAAATATTGCATCCAAGTTAATTGAAATCGGAGCCATGTATGGACGTCAAAATATTGACGATTTATTTTTGGATCGAAAAACATTAAAGCAATCATATCTTTCTAAAGTCTACGAACAGGGAAAGAGTAAATTGATCAAGAAATGTGAGTTTTTTAATTTCCCATATTTCCCTTCTTTTACTGCTGACATGTGGAAAGACAAGTTTGTTCAAAATGGCTATCTTGGAGTGATCATTTCATTTGTAGACGACGATTTCAAATTGAATTCAGCGTCTCTCTCTGTTCGCAAAGTTCTTGAGAACGAATGACAAACAAAGGTATCAATTCATTCCCAAATTAAAACTACTTCAAAGCTTTTTTCCCGAGTTCTCTGAAGATTTAATGAGAGAGTCATATTTTGTGACAGACAACGGGCCAAATGTGAAAAATATTGTTCCCAACTGGATTTCGTGCTCGTGTCACAATTAAAATTTGACACTATAACATCTTTTTGGACAGAATAAGCTAAAAGAACACAGATTAATTAAACTTGATCAATTCGTCACAGCTACTAAAGCACTTGTTGAGTTTTTCAAACGAGGAGGGTATAATAAACAGCTTTCCCTTTCTTTAAAACAACAATGTAATACTCGATGGAACTCTATGTATGTAATGTTGAAATCAATTCAGAGGAGTCTACCGGAAGTGAAAGACTTTTTTTTGAAAAATAAAAAACTGTCAAGTAAATTGAATGGTGTAGATGAGAAATTGTTGGATGAATTCATTGAGTTGCTTGAAGGGGTCAAGATTGCCTCAGAATTGCTCAGTGCCTCAAGCGTCCCTACGCTCGACAAAGTGGCTTTGTGGGGTCATAAACTGAAAGATCATCTTTTGTCTTTCATGGGGGAAGGAGGGACTTATCAATCCGAAATTAGAACCGCAGCCGGTCTTCTAATTGACTCACTTGATAAGACATTCAAGATTGATGACATCCACTACATTGCTTTGATGCTAAATTCCAGGTAACGTCATTTTTGTTGAATTTTTTTGACCTTTGGTGACCTCTACAGGTCACGGGTGACTAGATAGGGAGTAGGTACTGTCGACAAAGTTGATCAGCTCAATGAGTAGATATGTTTTGACTCCAATATTGTCCAAATTGACAAACTTTAATTTTCGTCACTTTGGAACCGAAAGTCAGTTTTGAAAAATGGTCAAAAATCGTCATATTTCAGGGAAAGGCTTAACCGATTTACTTGTGACCAAAGACAAAGTTAGTCAACAACCTGGTCACCACATATAATCCCTATATTGACAATTTTCTTGGGCCATTACACGACGATGTCCATTGACGATGGATCCATTTATGGCGAAAAATAGAAGTTGTCCGTTTTGGACAAAATTGATGTCAAAAAATATCTACTTCTCGAGCTTAACAACTTTGTCTGCAAAGCCAACTCTCTAACTAAGTCCCCTGTGACCACCAGAGGTCATCAAAGGTGAAAAATTATATTTTCATTTACATAAAAAATCTCAATGTCTCTAATAAATATTTGTATTTTCATTACAAAACGCAGGTATAAATCATTGAAAGTCTTGGATGATGATCAAGCAAAACAAGTAAATATTCATAAAGTGATGAGAGAGCTCACTAACGTTGCCCAGGTAGAGGATGAGGTCATTGACTCACCAGCACCAAAAAAATCCAAAGTTTCGTTTGACATGTATGCCGATGACAACATCTGCTGAGAGAGATGAGTTGGATAACTATATCAGGTGTACAGAACGAACAGGTTGACATTCTATCAAGTTGTTTTTCGATGCCAAATTAAAATTAATTGACAATTTGTTAATTAATTTGTTATTTTTATTAGATGACATTCTATTATTTTGGAAGAACAAAACTGAATTGCCCGGATGAGAATGGTAGCTAGAAGAATCCTAACCATTCCAGCGTCATCAAAAGACAGCGAAAGATTGTTTTCTGCTAGTGGAAGGATGGTGACGAAACAAAGGACAAGTATTGCTGGCTCAACAATTGACATGTCCCTGTTTCTCCATAAGTTATCATGCTAAATTCTATTTGATGTTTGTTTTTTAAAAGTTTAATAAAATTAGAAATCATTCCTATGCACTATTTGTCGTTATACGCTTTTCAAGTTTTTTATTTCATATAGTGGTGAAAAAAAATATTAGGTCGGGTCTGGGTCTGGGTGTAGTCAAATGTTTCGGCCCGGGTCGGGTTTGGGTCTTAATTTTCTCAAAATCGTCAGCCCTAATGCTAAGGCCTTAGCTTTTACACCTATAAGGGACACTATGCATATAATATGCATGTTATATAAATATTTTTTTACATGCATTTTGACTATTTTTGGGGGAAAATCATTATAAGTAAAATAATTAATTCTCAGGGGCCGCATAATTGTTTTGGAGGATTAACTTATGAATTTTAAATGGAAACATCATTGTCGACAAAATTATTAATTTGTATGGGCGATAATATTGTTTCTTGGTTTCACTGTAATTTTTTACCTGAATCAAATCGTGATTACATTTTTTTGTGCTCAATTAATTTATTAATTAATAATGTTAACTAAGATATATCCATTATGTATTATAATTTTTCTCAAAAAAGGAAAGGTTATTGATTTATTATTTCGACACAATTGTGATAATCGAATTTTCATAATTTAAAAAATTAGAGTAATAAAAATGAGTGAGGCCAATTTTGTTCTAAGCTCGACACGTCATGATAAGGGTCCTTGATCAAACTCAAAATTTCTATTACTATCCTCCTTGAGAAATTTTAAAGAATGTTGACTTTCCATTTGTGATAATTTCTACTCCTTTGCTATGTCCACGCGTGATGGGTCAATTGACCTAAAACCAAAAGACCTAAAGACAATTGACCTAAAGCAAAAAGACCTAAACCCATCAG